>NW_019091411.1:268739-293559 GCF_001949145.1 Acanthaster planci
CTAGCCCAGATACATAGACTATCATACAGTGAAAATCTGTTGATTCCACTTTCTTCAGTCTGAGCCCATACTTTTGGTTGTTTGGAATCGGTGAATGCAGCTTGCAGTGGCATGCTATTTTCCCCCACAAGGCCAGCCTAAATGTCCGACTTGAAATCATCCTAGAAGGGAATGCAGTCACCAGACTGGGCGGTTCATTTCACTTGACTTCCTGTTTCCCCCTTGGAAGGATCACGCAAGAACAGGTCCCAATTCCCAAGGTTAGGTGCGCAAGCTCTCTGGGAATCCGAAAGTGTTCCAGTGAGCATCGCAGATGCGAAGAAGAAGATGATTCAGTAGACAGTGGGTGTTGGATTTCTTGAAAAGGAAATCCAGGAAATGAATGAAACTTGAACTTTAGAATGTTCTCTGGGGGTTGATATTAAGCAGTGCTTATGTGCATACAATCAGAGGATACAATGTCAGTATTCAGGGGAACCTGACAATAAATTTAGTTCCCTCATCATTTGTCATGGTCAGTCACCTGCTAAACATCCATTCTAAGAATTTATCTCATAATCTTTTATGTACGTTTTGACAAGAGTCACTTCTATTTATATGTCTTATATGATAATGTGAAAAGGGAGAACTGATCGATGAATGTCTTTGAATGTTCTGTGTGTGTCAGTATGCACCATGTGCAGATGAGGAACAATCATAATTCTTGATGATTTTGTCTAACCCCGAAAAATGTTACCCGGTGTTAATGTATTTGTGGTTAATATTGAGCTTTGTTAAATGACTTTTGCACACAGTCTCTATTCTTATTAAAAGCATGGAATACCTCAAAGCTATCCTGAGTACAAGACATTTTTATGTCATATAAGTTTTTGTTAATTATTTTTTAAGATGAAGTGAAACTCTAAATGCTGTGCCATGGATGCAGCCCACGAGTAGAGCAGATGCTTTGTAACAGCATAAGAAAATACTGGTAATAAAACTCATCTGGCGTGGATAAGCTGTGTTATTATCGCACAGAGCAAAGTGAAACCCATTTACTGATTGATTTTTAGTGAATACCAATGCATTCTTGTGAAACTGTACATAATACATGCTCAATTCTGAGCATTCCGCAAACTAACATACTTCCATCAAGTTTTACTGCGCACAGCAGTCCACAGCTCTAGTAGTGTAACTGAGTAGCAATCCGTCTTCTCTATTGGCAGATTGCTGAATGGCAGTCCAACTACAAAGAAGAGAGAACATCTCGGCACATCACCGAGCCCTCCAGGAGCTACCGGAAGTTTGTCAACCGACTGGTGGTCCAGAATTCCACGGAGCACGATAGCGGCATGTACGTCTGCACAGCACAGAAGAACCTGGAGAGCATCTCCTCGGAGATCCGCATCAATACAATTCGTAAGTTTGGCATCGTGCGGAGACTTCAGAATGGGTGTTGCGAGATAAAGGACGTCAATGTTGCAATAGGAGATATGTTACCAATTTCCTGCAAGTTTCCTTTCTACGTCTCTCATACTTTTGATTCACAGTATGCTGTTTGTTTTATTTAACAGCCGGTGCTCAACTCAAAGAGATGGGCCCACCCCACCTCCAGGACACGCCCACCCGCCTGACCATCATTGACGGGGAGACCCTGGAGCTCACCTGCACGGGGGCCTACACCTTAGAGTGGGACTACCCCCAGAGCATCCAATCTCACGTCATGCTGTCGTCCAGGGCCTGCCCGGTCTGCCCACCCCAGGCCCGGCACACCAGCATCCTCCGCGTGGAGAATATCGGGTACAGCGATTCGGGGAGCTACCGGTGCATCTACAGCCGGTACACAAAACACATCAACAGCGGCACGGCTACACATGCAGTCATTGTGGTCACCAGTAATGGTGAGAAGGCCAATCTGAGACATGTCAGTGACCTGTAATTTCAGTGCAGTGCAAACTGATTAAAGACTTTCACTTTTTTTTCTAAAGCCCTGCAGTGTGGGCAAGTAATACCACGACGAAAGAAAGCTCTTTGACTCCATTAAACAGAAACTTCCCTGGCAAAATGCCAATGTTTCAGTCATGTTTCAAACACCTGCCTCCTCTTTTCCTTCAGACACTAGTGTGCATCAAGTTGGTCCCCCAGTCATCCACGTGGATGGCCCGGACCTGCTAACCAACGAAAATGCCTCCGTCGAAATAACTTGCACCGGCGCCTACACCCTGGAGTGGCTTTATCCCTCCTCCGCAACCCACAAGGTCACCCCGACTTCCACGGCCTGCCCAACCTGTCCCCCGGCTTTGCGTCACCGGAGCATCCTTAGAATCGACAGGTTGACCTACATGGACACCAATGCCTACAAGTGTGTGTACAGCCGCTTCTCGGAAAACATCAACATCAATACATCGGCAGAAGTGTACATCTTTGTGCGGAGCAATGGTAAGTGGTTCATATCCGCACATCAGGTCTCTCTGTTTATGTACAGTGTGTAGAATAGTGCATGTATTATTAGGTTCACAGTGGGAAATATACCGCCACGTACGCCGTTGCTCTTTCCTGGGTCTCTCTCTGTTAATCAGAAGTTGAATTGAGTGATGCCTCGTAGTTTCTCTGTCTATGGAGGTAGTAATAGCTTATCCAGGTCTTTGATGGGAGGGGGACAACTTACCCCCACTGCCCCAGTGGATATGCCACAGGGAGGGAAGCTAGTGGGAGACAGTATGAATGGAAGTCTTACACACACACACACAAAGACTGTACATTACAATCAAAGTTGGTCAATTGTGCTTGGTACATTCTTTTCCATAAACTCCTTGTGCTCACACAGTGTTGTCCCCACGAAAGGAGCGCTGTTGCCATGTAAAAGTAAGCAGCTCTCGTTCTTGCAAAGAGCGGATGAGGTTTGTGCTGAAGTCTCCAGTGTTTGTTTGTTTTTTTCCTCTGACAGATCCGTCCAACCTTTTCCTGCGCAAGCCAGACACCTCGTTTCACCACCTCATCATCTACGAGGACGAGCCCTTCGTCATCCCCTGTCGGGTCAGCAATCCGGATGCCCCTGTCAAGCTGATGCAGGACCAGACGGAGTTGGGCAGGATGGTGGGGGTCGTCTACGACCCCAAGGTGGGCTTCAAGGTCAGGTCTGGCCAGTGGAACGGCATGCTGGCCTGCACGGCCTACCACGGGGTCAACTACACCCAGCAGTTTTTCCTCACACATTTTGAAGGTGAGTCAAATCTTTTGAAGACTGTGTGACTTGGTCAGAGAAACTGAGGCTGAACAAAAAGGAAACCTAAGCTATTACATAATTGTAGATATCCTAGACTATTGTAGATAAATAGATCAACCACAAATGTACAAATCCAGGATTAGAATCTGTTAGGACTGCTCTTGAAAATAATCGTTATCTGGTATCAGGTTGTTAGTCACCAGTTTTGATTTGTTTTATGCCAGGCTTTTATATTACAAGCAATTAGGCTATTTCCTGCAACCACTGTTTAATATTAGTATGACATTAATTCAAGTGAGAATGGTTGCTTCCTGGTAAGAACAAGAGAACTTGCAGCTAAACTATTCCATTGTGACAAGCGTCATTTGGAAAAGGTTAAGTCGGCAGATCTTGATAACTGACCTGGCGCCCCTTCAATTTCCCTGTAGCCAAGTCATACAGCAAGCCAAGCCCTAAAGTCACTGCCAGCAAGTTGCAAGTTCTTCAGGGCCGCGAGGGTTTCAATGTAACATGCACGGTGGATGCGCCACTCAGTACATCAATGAAAACGACATGGACCTACCCAGCACAGGAGGTACCTTTACCCTGCCATTCTACAGTTTTGTGTTTCCACGGGCCAGTAGGGGTACTTGGGAATGAAGGTTGGCGTGTTTCATCCGTCAGCGTATCATGCTTGCTGTCAGCAATAGAGAGATGATTACGCCTCTAATGAAAACGTCAGTGATTGAGTTACACCAGAGGAAGTGTTCCAATTTTTTTTTGGAAGGCATCGTGGCTGAGCGAGAGATTTACAAAATCAAGTTCAATTAGAAGATCTGCAGAATCAACATCGAAGTTTGTTTTCCATCATGTTTGCAATAACTTAAAACAGGTGTAAAAGTCTTACAGAAACTTTCAGGGAGCCGTGTTAGTTTTAGAGGGCTCTGCAAGTACACTGTAATATGCTTTGTGTGAAGGATGGCTCCCTGACTCCTTTGTGTGTACCAATGTGTACATAAACACATTGCTATTTTTTGTAGCCTGGCACTGCGCACATTTCCATCAAGACAGATTTGTCTTTTGTATCAAAATATTACTGCGGGTTTATATCAAAATGGTCAGAGGTATGACTGGTTTGGGTCCAGCAGCACCAGTTTTGGTGGCTGTGAAGAAACTGAAGCAATGTCAGCCACGTAACATTACGTTACACACTTCTGAGGTCAGCACCTCACTGGCCAAGTGCACATGAAGAACGCAAATGTTCCGCCGCCATCAAAATGTTCCAGTTAGAACGTATGGCAGTGTGTGCCAAAAAATGACAGGGAATCACAGCATGGTTCCCATCGGGGCATACAAGAGAAAATCTAATGGAAATACGGCTTCGTTCTCACTCCTTGCAATCCCCTTCAGAACAACTACCCTGTAAAGTACGATTCTCACGAGGAGGAGACCAAATCCAACAGCCACACCAGGAGGTACCGTCTCTACACCACGGTGCTGCACGTGGAGAATGCGACCCTACGAGATAACGGGGAGTACACCTGCACAGCTGAGAATACTATGGGCCCGGCGTCTGCTTCGATCAACATCAATGTTCTAGGTGCGACTAAAAGAATAATGTTGTGAGAGATTGCATGCAACTAAACTATGTGGTTGATAATTGCTAATTTCAATCTCTTGAAGTCTTTGCTGGTTTTCTAGTTTCTTGTACTTAATTTTGGGTAGCTGGAAGACTGCGTTGTAGTCACGAGACGTGACACAAAACCAGTTGCAAGTGACAGGGTGAATAGGAGCAAAGGAATGCTTTTGTTGCTGTTCATTCGAATGGCTTGTGACATGAATTCGGACTGGGGCTCTCGTATCGGTCTTCTGAAAGGCTTATGGGGACTTGTGATGTTCATAAGAGGTCTCATTTACACAACTGTCAGAAAATTTCAGTCTGACAGTATCAGAGAGGAAATAACCATGGAATTTCTTCTTTCCCTTTTTGTGTGTGTGTGTTTGGGGGGGGGCTTCTTTTCAACAAAAGAACACGGCTACATAAACATGAATCTCATCCAGAGCAAGTTCAGCAGGAACAACAGAATGGACGTGGTGCGGGGAGAGGACAAATTCCGCATCATCTACATGGTGGAGGCCTACCCCAGGGCCCGCTTTGACTGGTACAAGGACGGTCAGATCCTGTGTCCAAAGAACAACCAGACTGACTGCAACCTGCAGGTCCGGGGGGACATTGTGCGGGCGCGATTCCGGCACATTACCGACAAGCACGCCGGCAACTACACACTGGTGGCAACCAACAAGGACGTCACTGTTAGCAAGACTGTGATTGTCTCTGTGATAGGTAGGAATTATGGTTTCAGGTTCTCACTGATGGATTCGGGATCATACTTCCCTCCCTCAAAAAACAAAACATTTTTGTTTGTGAGAAATTAGAAAAAACAATTTTTTTTTTGACCTTTCACTTCCCCTCCTTCCAAAATTATGTAAAAAGCCCCAAAATTCAGCCACACCCCTCAGAAAGACCATAAAAAATTACTTAATTTCACAATTTTTTTGACCCCCCAAAAAGCGATTGGGGCTCTTTATCTCCTTTTTTTGTTGTGGATCGGCCAGTAGCGTTTCATTTAGTTTTCTTATTCATTCTGGCATTTAACAACTCCTTGGTACATTCCTCAAGTCTTATAGCTCACTATTGCAATCTCTTTCACCATTTTTTTCCTTCTTTCCTGCAGTCAGACCAGTGGTGACCATCACCTCGTGGCCCCTGCCCACCAACACCGACCCACCCCTCTACCTGGCTGGGGAGAGCTACACCTTCAACTGCAGCGCCACGGGCAAGCCCTTACCCACCGTCCGCTGGAAGTACGTGGACTGCCCCCAGAACTCCATCAACTGCAACTCGGGCAAGCACCACAACCGCTGGACCCCGGTGGACGGCCCTGGCAGCCAGCCGGAGCCAGGACGCCCAGCTGTGCTGCCTGTCACATCGCCCCAGCCACGGATCTACCGCTGCTGCGCAGAGTCCCCCAAGTTCCTCAACCTCGACACCTGTCGGGATGTTCACTTCAAGATGACTGGTAATAGGCTAAGAACATCAAGGGATTTCAAGTTCTTGATGACAGCTAATAGTTTCTCACTGTTTCTGCTCAATCATCGCTTGAACTGATAGAACTCATTTAAAGTTAAATCAGCAGTGATGTGGACCATTGATCAGCCATAACCATACTTCATTCCTTGTAGAACTTTAGAAGCAATCCTCTGTTGTAAAGTGCCGCTCTGAAACACATCCCACAGCAAGTTCCGCTCTGAAATCAGCGGATGCCTTGGACTGCATCACCTCTTAGAGCCAGATGTTTTGTAACAGAACAACTGTACAAACAGCAGAGCCCGGTACTTGGCAGGATCTCTCTCCTTGGAAAGAACTTCAATGTTTCATCAATACGTGTTCACTCAGTGAAGTCCTGCATTCATACATCAGCTTTCTTTTTCTTCTTATTTCCTATGTAGACTTGCCTGTTGGCCTGAAGGTGACCGTGGACAATCCGTCTCCCTACCAGGGCAGCAACGTCAACCTGACGTGCCGCTGGAGCACCTACGTCTTCAAGTCCATCGAGTGGCACTATCTGGGGCCCGAGAACCACACGCATCGCATCGTGCAGCACCACAACGACCGCCACATCAGCATCAAGCTGGAGGGCTTCTCCAAGCTATCCCTGCTGACGCTGAGCAATGTGGGCCCCGCCGAGTCAGGCAACTACCAGTGCCACGCACTGATGCGGAGGGGTCACGCCAAGAGGGTGGCGGGGGTTTACGTGGAAGTCCAAGGTGAGAGGGGTTTGTTAACCACTTCACGCCGGATAACGTGTTAACATGCAAGGATTTCCTGTGTTGCATCGTGGAAGACACTTATTTCCGGGTAGTGCCACATTCCCACACTTGCAGGGATTCCCATCGGATTTGTGCTTATATAAAAGCTCAAACAAGTCCTTGGAGGTTGAACATGTGTAGCACTCTCAAGCGACGGGGGGCCACTGCCAGGCGTTGTAGCAAATATTGCTCTGTAACATGGTCTCGGAGTTTCAAAAAAGCAGTAATGCAGTAACAAACACCACGGGAATTTTGAACAAATGACCACCTGATAAAGTCAACTTTCTCAAAGGACTGTAGTTGTGGTATTTTATTATTTTAAAAAGTTGGTTTCTCTGGCTAAATATGAAACTGTGCCCAGGACAAGTGTGACGTGAAGTAGTACCAACGGGAAGTGGTTAATGCACTTCATCTCCTTGTGGGCAACATGTATTGACGGAACACAAACAAGCTACTGCTGCTGTGGTAAATTACTGACAGCATCGAAAAGTACTGAAGAAGTAAAGTAACCTCAACAGGATACTTTTGAGTGTGATGTGAAATGTCACTTGCTGCTACTTGAGCGTATTGCACACTTGCTTTGCGTCAGAGTTTTCAAGAAAATTATTTAATCAAGTCTGGTTTGTTTAAGAAAGGTAATGGCGCCATTTAGCAAGAGATGCACCATGCCAAAACAATGGAATGGTTAA
Source organism: Acanthaster planci (assembly GCF_001949145.1). The sequence continues at coordinate 276,483 of NW_019091411.1, forward strand.
AACATGACCAACAGTAAGACTTGTGAGGTCTGTGTATCCGCTTACGGGCAAAACTTGTCCTCTGGAGCAGTTTCAGTGTACATATGCCCATGCTGAGCACAGTGAAAAATGGTTTTTGTCCTGTAATCAAGAGTAACTCACTCATTGGACAAATAACCAAGATTATAACAAAACATGAGCAACAATGAACCGGTTTAGTAATTCAAACTGGCAAGGGCATTTGAAAACACAGGATGCGTGCAAATCGGCGTACAACCATGCTGATGGAGCAGATCTCATGTGTGACTTTCTGCTCTGAATTGATGTCTGAGAGGCTTTTTTTTAGGCATACGTTGTTCGAATGCTGAACTACGTCATTAATATTTGCAAGGTGTGAATTTGTTGGTAACATTTGTGTTTCATCTGTTATTACCTGCCACAGAACGCCAGGCCCCCGAGATCTGGACCGAACCCGCAAGCCTGGAAGTGGATAAAGACAACGGTAAGATTTCCCTGGAGTGCCAAGCCACTGGCGCCCCGCCGCCAACCCTCAGCTGGCTCAAAGATGGCAGGAACCTGACGACTGATGTCCGTCTTGTGGAAGCCGGTCAGAGTCGCATTCTCAGGCTGGACCGAAGTCGAATCATCCTGGATGACAGCGGGTCCTATATCTGCCTTGCTACCAACCCCGCAGGAGAACAGAACGTCACAATCGAAGTCTTAGTTCAGGGTGAGTAGAATAAAACACCGTTCTTACATGGATGTCACTGGATGACTGCCGTCTTCAAAGCAATGTTGCCAGTAAAGTGGTGCGTATTTCTTGATGTTGGCCCATTTTGTCGGGTAAATATTTTCTGGCACACCATGTTGTTTTGACGTATCGATGCTGATGCTGAGGATGACGTCAATAGAAGGATCCAGCAAGGCATCTCATTTAGTTAGATTGGTTTTTCCTCTGGCCCAGTGGTTCACAAGGAGTCTGACGTTGCCATGGTCAAATTAATTGTTGCCCACTCACTTGGAGGTCACAATGCAAATCATGGCTTCCTCCTAACCGGCTGAATCATTAAACTGTAGTTGTCTAGTTGTGAAGGTGAGGTGCATTAACATAACATGCTCACAATCACGGGATGGCCCCCAAGGGTTCTAGTTAAGCAGAGCTTATGTAAGTAAGGAACTGCATCACCCACAGTCAACTGTAACTGTTGCATAAGGGAGAGATGTGAGTGCTGAGTTTGAGGTAGAACTCATTTACAAACAAAGCCCCTCAGTGGCTGTTCAGAGAATGTTTCAGTTCATTTCTTTTTGTGTGTGTCCCTGCGCATGTTAAGATTTCAAGCAATTGAAGATCTGTTTTTCCTTTCCGGTGACAGAAAGGCCCAAATTCGACAAGAATCTTCCAGCCATGGTGAAAGCCAGGCCAGGCAGCAACATGACCCTCTCTTGCCAGGTGAAGGGCATCCCCAAGCCCAGCGTGGTCTGGGCGCGTAACCAGAGCGGCGTCTTGAAGGCCCTGCCCAAGAGGATGTACATTGACCGGGAAGAGGGGCTGGTGATGGTGGGGGTGAAGGAGGCGGACGCCGGCACATATGTCTGCACGGCCGAGAACAAACTGGGAGTGGCCACCAGGACGATCCATCTGGAGCTAGGTGAGGGAGTGACGGGGGAAACTTGCTGTCATGTTGTAGGACAAAAATGAACCAGCTTATGTGTACAAATCGGCCACTTACCCTCAATATTTAACATGTAGCCCCCCTGAAAAAAAAAAAATTTTCAATATTGTTCTGAAGTTGTTTTTCAATTTAGCAAGTTAACTTTACTCAGCAAAATTTCTTTAGTCTTGCTCAGTGAAGTTGGGCTAAGCCGGAGCAGCTCCTGCCCTGATTGGAGGGAATTCATCAGCTTGATGGAGACTTGCTTCAACCATTTTGTTTTCCTTGCGCAGATGAATCTCTGCAGGGGCCATACAGCATAGCGTCCTCTCCCCAACTGATCGGCAGTCTAGCTGCCAGTGCGTGTGTCATCTTCATCATCCTGATTGCACTGATCCTAGTCATCTTCAGAATAAGACGGAAGAAGGTGAGGGTTGCGTTCCCATGTGTTTGTGGTTGGTTGATTGGTTGACGTGACTATTAAACAGGTATATTGGTGAAGGGATGCATTGATTGGTTACTTGGTCTGTTTATTGCTGTGTTCAGCTTTCATTTTGTCTGATTGGTTTCATAGTGTTTGAATGAATAATGGATTTTAGTTTCCTTGCCTTTGTTGATTGGTTGATTGCTTGTTCTGTCATTTGTACATGTCCATGATATGTTGTTAATACCGATGTTGCTTTAAATGGTTAACTTCATCAATTTCATGTATTTGATTTGTCAGCTGATTATTTTTCATGTGAATTTGACCTTCACTTTTGGGGTCATCATTCTTTCATGCTGCCATTTGCTTATTGTAAATTTGGTTGATTTACTTTTCAATTATTTCTGAATTGAAGTGTTAGAATTCTGATTTTTGCTGTCTTATTGTACAGCAGAAGTACATAGCGGGCGGCGACGACATGCTCCTGCCAATATCACTGAATCAGGTGGCTGACTTGGAAGATATCTGTGACCACCTGCCATACGATCCTAAATGGGAGTTCCCACGAGAAAGACTCAAACTTGGTAAGTTGGCAGTCCAAAGATTTTTCGTAAGGCTTCAAAGAGAGGCAGGACAAGGGTCATCAAAACTCTGAGAGGTACCCCAGTTTGCTGCAAAGATGCCATAGAAAATTCAGATTAGACAGAGCAAGGACAAGACTTCTTGGGGAGAAGTTGCAGTTGGAATAGATGAGCAATAGGCAAAGACATTGCTTAGTTGAGTTTGGAATTGTACTTGTTTTAGAGCCTGTTTATGCATAAGTGAATGGTAATGAAATCTGCACAGGAAAACATTGAACAGAGTGGCTTTCCATCGAATTGCTTACACCGAGAGCAGACAAACCATGTGGAAGGGCAATAAACATTGAGACTGTATATTGCCAAATGGGGTTTTGTTAAGTATGACCCAACATCCTGGTTGGCATTTTTGAGTGTTTTCCTAGTCGTGCTTTCGATCTTTCCCTGTGGAACACTGTCATCGGTCAGTAAGACAATGATTTGTAGACTGACCAAGTTTCTGTCTTGTGTGTAAATGTGCAATGTCAGGCAGCGTACCGGAATTCATTGCCACTTTTCGTTACTGCTCGTCTGTGCATAAAAATAGGCCCCAAGGAGACCTACTGCTCTGCTCATCACACAAGATGAAAGTCGATTGTCATGTACATATTGTGAGCAATTTTTAGTCGGAGATTTGGCAATTTGATCCTGTTTTGTTGAATCTCAGGTGCCATCCTTGGGCAAGGAGCCTTTGGTAGAGTTGTCAAAGCAGCTGCCTTTGGCATCGATAAGACGCAGATGTGCACCACGGTCGCTGTCAAGATGCTCAAAGGTAAGGCGACCTTTGTTCTTTGATTTGGATTTAGTCTTCAATGATTTAATTTTTTTCCTTGTAAAATTGAGTGCTGCTTTCATGATTTGAAATAGCTGGCATGAAGTCCTGACTTATTTCTGGTGTAATTTTATCAAGAAAATGCTACGGAAGTAGAGAGGAAGGCCCTGATGACGGAGCTGAAGATGCTGATTCACATTGGGCCTCACTTGAACGTTGTCAACCTGATGGGCGCATGTACGAGAACAGGTAAGCATTGGAATAATAAACAACAGTTTGATTTATTGATGGTAGCTATCTAATTGTGAGGAGGACTTGCATTAGGCCAGCACTGTAGTGGGAAATGAGGGGATGTACGACTTAATGTGAGTTACAAGTGCAAGTGAGATGAGGGGGGTGTTCAGTTTTTGAGGGTTGGAGGTAAAATCCCAGATAAAAATTCCAGGGAAAACTCATGGAATTGGGTAAGGACTGAAACCCGATGCACGTGTTGGCCTGTGCAGGATCCGAGCTGGGAAGTACCACTGTGCCAACTGAACAGCATCACAAATGCTCTTCAAAACCCTTTTAAATCTCAAGTCTTATGGCTTTAACATGAAAAAGTCGTACATTTCAATGATAGACCATTCTCTGAAGTGTGTGGTGAAAGAAAGATGTCATGTGACATTGTTATTCTTTGGGGGGTCTTTTTCGGGGGGTCAGAGCTTCTGATTATTGTGGAGTACTGTATCCACGGCAACCTGTCGGACTACCTGCGCAGCCGGCGGGACTCCTTCGTGGTGGAGTCCAAGGACACCGCCCAGCCTGGCCTGGCCCAGCGGCTGATCCCTGGTAGCATCAGCACGCGGGCCTCGGCCGAGCCGGACAGCCCTGGCCTGCCGCTTGACGCAGAGGACGAGGAGGAGGATGACGATGTCTTCACCTTCAACGAGAAGAAGGAGCCCCTGACCCGGAAGGACCTGCTGTGCTTTGCCTTCCAAGTAGCTAGGGGAATGGAATTCCTGGCCTCCAAGAAGGTCGGTGAATGTCTTGAAGTAGAGCCTCAAAACCTCATAACAGAGATTTAAAAGCTCAGAACCTTAAAGCTCATTGCATAAAAGTCTCAAAACCTCTGGGCAGAGTCAAAACCTCAAAGCTTTTAGCAGAATAAAAACTTGCAAATTTACAGCAGAGAAAAACTTTAAAAACAGCATTGTAGAAAACCTGAAAAACCTTAGAGGCAAGGTTTAAAACCACGAAATCATTGTAAAAAATCCAACATTCATAGCTGAGTTTCAGATCCTCAAAACAGAAAAATCTCAACCTGCGTAACTCTTGCTCTTGGGAACATGCTGTAGTTTGTCCAAATTCTCCTTTTACAGAATGAATAAATTTGTTTTGTATTAAATTTGGAAATTTCAGACTATGGTTCTTATTCTTCTGTGGAACTTGTAACGTGGTAAAGCGTCATAAACTCAACGGTTTACTCATCAATATTGATACTGTTTGATGAGTGCCAGAGAGGGCTGTGCTGTTAGGAGTCAATCTGACAAAAGTCCCAATTTTCTCCCCCTGTTTTCAAACAGTGCATTCACAGAGATATGGCAGCTCGCAATGTCCTCCTCGCCGATGATAACATAGTCAAGATCTGTGATTTCGGTCTTTCGCGGGACGTCTACCACAATCCCGACTATGTGATTCGAGGAGGGGTGAGTAGCATTCAAAATGCACTTGTGGTTTTAGAATGAAGTTGAAGGTTGTTCTGTTTCGTTGCATTGCTTGGCTCGTTTCATTTCACACAGTCAATCGTGTTTCTTTTTCATTCGTTGTCATTGTTTCAGGGCCGCCTTCCAATTAAGTGGATGGCACCGGAGTCCATCTTTGACAAGGTCTACACCTCATACAGCGATGTGTAAGTCCATTTAGTTTTAAGTTGCCCCTTTGACGTTTGCCTAAGCTTGGGTCTTTGAGGACTTGGCTCATAGCTCAGACCGAGATAAGGACTCCACCGTCTTGAGCCTCTTCTCACGACGCTGCAGCCTTGTATCACTTTCATGTGATTTGCTCCGACAGTGCACTAGTTGGTAAACCGTGGAGTGATAGCCGCGGTGTTTTTCAGGTCACTCTTGTAATTCTGGACCAGCCTTCCCATTCATTGTAGTCATCTTCCATCATCTCCTGGAATTGACTTCTTTTAAGCTGCCAGTCTGTGCCTTACGCTTGATCTTAATCTCTCGTACAATGTTGTGTATGTTCTCTGACGATTGTCTTAATGGGCAGACATCAGGTCTTTGGCAGAATTTGTCACCGCTATTTGTGAACTGTGTTTATGTGCTGATTTTCCCTGTATAAAAAGCCGGTGTAGCACTCACTATTGGCTGTTTAATCACCATCTGTTTGTGTAAACCCTGTCACTCTCTTTCCAGGTGGTCATATGGTGTGTTTTTGTGGGAGCTGTTTCAGCTTGGTGGAACCCCATACCCGGGTGTTCCAGTGGATGAGGAGTTCTACAACCGGTTAAAGAATGGCTACCGCATGTGTGCTCCTGATCACGCTCCTCAGGAAATGTAAGGAGGTTGATTTTTTTTTTGTCTGAAGAGCAGTTCTTACGAGGGAAGAGTCATTTTGGGCTGCAGCAAACTAATTTTGCAGTTTGCTTTGACATAAACTTACGTTGGCGTGGACACAAAACTACAGTGTATCAGGAGAGGTCATGCACAATTTGGGACCCATTTCTGTATCATTATCTGAAAAGAAAACTTGCTACCGCACCACCGTTGCTGATCACTGTGGAACATTTCAGGAAGCTTGTTTTCAGTACCTTGCACAAATTTGGAATGAGTCCCTGTTTTGGATTCTCCCCAAGGATGAGAATGAATCAGATTCCCCTTAAGACCCCTTGGAGCAACATCAGGTAACCTTGGTCTGTAATTTGGTCCATTATGGGCTCGTTTCCTGCCCGACTTGGCTGATTTCTCCCATGAGCAATCTCTAACTTCCTGTTAACTCTCCTGAGGTCTTACAAGATATCTACCCCCAGATAGATCGCTATCATTAGTTTCAGCATGTTGTTATTTTGTGGGTGGGGGGACTTCAATGTGGGGGTTGTTAAGTGGTTAGATATGTGCATGAGGAGCCATCCGCTCAATCTGTTTCAATTTGGAACAATCTGTCATGCCCAGGACATGATTGACAGGAGCAAGTATTTTGAAATACTGAACCGGCAAAAGTCCTCACTCGCACGATAATGCCAGTGGTCCTGGCCACATCTTGTGGTCACGTGCAGCCTATGTTTGTCAGCCCGTTCCATTTTGGTGAACATTATACCTGTCAGATTTAATTTGTCAACTTGCATCAGTGAGGCTTTGGAATGGAGGGCATGCAATACCTGGAACATGTGACCAGTTAATGCAGCGTTGGGTTGAGAATGTTCCAGAAAATTCAACCTTGTGGCTTGGAGCTGACTGTAAAAGTAATATTTGAGGGTCTCAGTCTGTCGATCACTCACTGCGTATGCTACGCAAGATAGGTTCCAGAAGCATACTTTTGGGGGGAAGGAAGAACTTGTTTTTTTAAGGGCCAACAATTTAGAAATCATTTCACACATTAACCTGACTTTCTCAGGGGCGAGGCTACATTTTGGGTCTTTTTACATGCCTTTGGAAGAGAGGTAAATGAAATCGGGAAAAAATGTTACCTTGCTGTCATTGTCGATAAATATTACGAGGATTCAAAAAAAATCATCTGTGGCTCATGTTTCGCCCTTAACTCTTTAAAATTATACCCTGAAAATGTGTTGTGATGGGGAAAGATTAGATGGGATTAAGCAATGCATGAAGGCATATGGTGGCCCCTGACGGGGCTTGGTGGCCCGATGAGTAGAGCACTGGTACAGTACTGTGGAGGTCGCATGTATGAACCCTGCTCCAGCCAGTTTCTCTGCTTAATGCAGTGTTGTTTATTTTAGGGGGGGGGACTTTGGTTGGTGAAATTGTCCCTCTCTCGTAGCACGTCTTACAAAAAGTGACAATAATCTTAATGGGGGAGTGATATTCATAATTCGAATTATTCTGATCCCATCTGCAGTTACCACATTATGCTGGAGTGTTGGAACACGGAGGCCAAGGACAGGCCAGACTTCAGTGATCTGGTGATCAAGCTGGGTGACCAACTGGAGGCTAACGTCGTTCAAGTAAGTAGGCCCAACTGCTGACGGGCTCCCGCGCCCGGAGAAATGAGGGTGCTGTGGATAAGAGAAGGGGGATGTCAGAGGATTGTATTCCCTCCGTCTTGGGTTCAGAGCTGTGTTCACCAGCTGAGAGCCTGTCATTGGGATTGGGAACTATATTTTGGGGGAGAATGCCTCAATCATGCTCTTCTGATTGGAAAGTTTAGGATCCTTACAGCAGCTTCTCTGAAATTTGCATTCATTTATAAAAATCCCTGGCCATACTTGGAAGGATTTGATCAGATAACAACATTTCACTTCATTACCTGGGATGTCTCTCTTGAATTCTTGTGCACTGCAGGAGTACTTGGACTTGAACATTCCCTATGAAATTGAGAATGCCAGCCGTCCCTCCACCCAATACATTGAGAAAGGCCTGGAGCCAGTGGTTTTACTGCCTCCCGAGATGGCCTCGGAGAAAGCTGACAATGAGGCGGGGAGTCCACAGTCAGTGAGCAAGCAGGAGGATGATGTAGAGGAGGCGGGAAGAGCTGAAGGAGGAGATGGAGGAGAAGAGATCCTGGAGGAAATTCAAGACCCGAGACCAGTATGCCCTAGCCTGGACGGGAGGAACAGACTTGTTGGACAGTCGCAGTGCATGCAGAAGGAGGACCAGTGTGTCGTGCCGATGGTGAATGGGGACGAAGACGAGCAGAGAGCGGGTGCGGGCAGTAAGGAGGTGGCTGTCAGGAGGGAACAGACTCAATGTGATGCCGCCGTGGGCGGCGACACCCCACTGAACGATAGCCGCGCCAGCGAGGAAACTCAGCTGACGGAGGAAGGCCGAGACTCACTCAGCTCGCTGGAGAAGGCGGAGCTGGAAGGGCTGGAGTCCGGCAGGGATGCCTCGTTTCATCACCATCACCCTCACCACCAACATCACCACCACCACCACGCCCGCAGCCGTGGCAACAGTAAAAGCGAGGAGTCGGTGTCCTCGGACTCGTCCAGCGGCTTCCGCTCCGGGGGTTACATCTCGGATGCCAACGAGGATGAGCCCCCGCCAGAGTACAACAAAGTGATGCAAGTGGTCACCGTGCACTTCTGAGTATTCAGTGGAGAAAAAACACAAAAAGTCAATCGATATTCACTCTTGACTCAGCAAAGCTGTTTTCAGTGATGCACAGTGAGTGCGTCCATAACAGTATATGTATGTGGTTTGGGGCCTCAGGATTAATTCATTTGCTCTTGTGATGTATGCCTGAAGGAGACATCGATGGGAGGATTTGTATGCCAGCATGCATTGTAACATTTTGGTTGGACATTTCCCCTACCCCATTTTGTGAGCATCTGGAAAGTCAAGGAGAATTGGAACCTGAACGCTTATAAATGTGGGACTTAAGTTATTGCTTTTTGGCTGAAGACATAGAAATTATGCAAGATGCCATTTTCCCCTCGCAGTTACCAGTATAGATACAAATGGTCATATCAAAGAATTATCATCGGATATATCTCAAGGCTTACCGCACTGGTGTAAGTCAGTGATTTCTAGCGATGAAAGTTCACATCAACAGTTCAAATATTTTGATTCAGATATTGTCTACTATTTTAGTCAAATTATGCTCACAAGAGCCAGAAGTATATTTTTGGAGAACAGGAATGCTACCTCAGTAATAGCCTGAACACTGCCATGTTGCAATTGCACCATTTTGATTGGAAAATTTTTACTGAGCTGTCATTTTTTGGTCATCTTTTTCTAAAAAATTTTTAGAAATAATACTTCTTTCCAATTTCCTTTTTGCCTGTTTCACCGATGCTATCTGAATCCGATCAACAAAGTAGTTTGCCCAAAATATTGCCATAGGAAGAAATTACATTTACTATTATACTTACACATATATCATACTCGGCAAACAAATATGACATTTGCTGTATTTTTGTGCAGATTTGCATTGAATGTCCTGGCTTAACTTCGCCCATAAATTCCAGCTGCACGAACTGTTTTCAACTCTTTGCCATTAAGAAGAGTTGCATTTTTATGCTAGATGTAGCTAGATGTTATTCACAGCTAATCCAAGATACCCACAGGATATACAAAACGTTTTCCAGTTGTCGTCAAATGATGCCAGGATATGCCCAAAACATGCAGAGTAAACAAATTGTGACTTGGTACATTTTGACCTTGTGTCTCCTCGGCCATTGTAATTTTCTACAGGTGACATTGATACAGTATCTGGCTAGAAAATGTCTGTATACTCTTTGCCATGAGAAGAGGGTTTTTGTGGACGAGTTTTGCCGATTTTGCCGATTTTGACTTCGGAGACAGGGTTCTGTTCACAAGTACCGCCTCATAACTGCAAGAGAGAGAGACGCCAAGCCAACCCTTGAATACGAATGCCAATGTAATGCTAGGCGCTCACAGCAGGAATCTACAGCTTAGCACAGATCCACATTGTGTGTTCTCCATGCTGTACTGGTGTTAACATGCACAAGAAGGCTTCGGCCCCACACGATGTAAACAAGTTTATCAAATTGCCTTGGCTCCTTCGCCTGTAAGCTCCATTATATCCTGTCCCAATTTATTCAGTGCTGTCCTGATGTAACCCTCCTTAGTTATTTCTTTCCATTCCAAAAGAGTTTATGGGGAACGTGCAATCAAATCTGCTCTAAAGGCTGATTTTTTTTCTTTCACAATCTTTAATCCATAAATTTTAGTCTTTTTAACCAATTTTTACAGCTTTTTAAAAGCTCAGCCAGCAACGTAAGCTGCCATAATTACATTGTACCTTAGTTAAACACCTTCAGTGTTTGTATGTATGAGTTACCATGTACTTTAGAGTAACCATGTGGGACCATACATTAGACCGAAGTAATTGCAAAGTTGAGAGAGTGGATCACTCAAGAAACACAGATACTGTCATGTTATGAAAACCTCCAATTTTTAGCATTTAAATTTGAAAACAAAAATATATCATGGGCTGTATAAATTTGGCTTTTGCTTTGCACAAAGAGACAAAAAGTCCTTATTCAGTTGTTTATATGAGCAATAACTTCGACTTAATCCATATTTCAGCAATTCTTGCCAAACGTTCTGTGTAAGTTAATTGAGGATTGGCTATTTTTTTTTGTAATTTCATTATCTATGTGTTTATCGGTTAAATTTTTTCAAAGAGAGATGGGTATAGATGTACTTAGTTTTTGTATAAAAATCAGGCCGCAAAGAGATCCTTCTCCACATATCTGCAAATCCAGAGATAGAAATTGGTGGGAATTGTTTGCCGTTTCTGTCAAGGCATTCTGTCAGACACTTCATTTTGCTGCAAAATGTGTGGGTGTGTGTGTGGGGAGAGGTAGACAGTGTCGTTTAATGTAAATAGCAATGACAACGGGGAAGTAGATTAGAAACACATTCAACCACGGAGGGGATCCATTCCCGGAGCGATTCTTGATTTGTTTTCATATATTTCACCATTAACATTTTTTCCTTTTCCTCTCCCTCCATACACGTGTGTGAACATTTTCAGCTGAGCCGCTATGGGGAGGCTAAACCGTTTATAATCGCTTCGACATGTGAGCAGCTTTCATTGTAAATAATTACGTTGAGTGCGAGGTAGATAACAAGTTCCTCGACCAATGTGCCTTCGAATTTCTTAGTAGTTTGACGTGCTTGTACAAAATAGCAGTAGACGGATGGACACGCCTGTAAGTTTGCTTCTTACAAATTTACGCTTGCTTTAATTAATGTTGTAAATGTTCGTGTCACCACCGTAGTGGTTAATATAGCCTGCATGCAGAAAGTAGCGTTGACAGCAAGAACTTAGCTTTTTTATCACAAGAAAAGAAGTCGTTTGATACCGTGCAAGGAAAGTCTACAGAGTTAGATTTAAGTTCGTTTTGTTTTCTGCGGGCGGTAAGGCAAAACTATGCATGTTCGCAAGTGTCTTTTATTTGTTTATTTGTTGATTAAGAGTACATTAAGCAGAAACATGCTGAACGTCTTCAGTATAGTTCCTTGCGATAGCTCTGCCGTTCGGATTTTATGTGTTATGTCAAGCATTTGCGTTGCAAATCTTGTCTTTCCGATATTTGCAAATCTCTCCGTTTTAAGACCGACTCGTACTTGGCGCGAAAGCGAAAAACAGCGCGAAATTGCGACATTTTTCCCAGCATAAACTTTGGAAAAACAAGATCGCAAAACGCTCCACTCTATTTCGCGAGTTGTAGTGTTTAGTTGAGCGATACTGAAGATGTTGAGCTCCGCAAAGCTGTAAAATTCAACTAGGCCTATGTACCGGTGTACTTTCTTTTTGTTTCTTTTTGTTCAAGCGGCTGGTTCGTTTTGGTTAAAGCATTTTGAATTTTATACTTTCCTACAGTTTTCATGCCTCTTGTAATAGGTCAGAAAACCATAGTCAGAAATTTACTTTTATTATGATTTCTTTATGGCAAATGTTCTATTGTTTTGGAAAGAAAGCTTCTTTGTACATTGAATTTCTAATAAATATACGACCTAAAGCTGACAACCAAGTTCGAGGAAGTTTTTTTACGGATATTCGTCGTGTACGAAATCTTTCTTTTCCATTACAAACATTGGGCGCGACTCGGCCATTAATTTGCATAAATTCAACTTCGGTTGGGGATTTTGTCGCACTTGGAACAATATTTTACGCATCGTTAGTATTCTCAAACATATTGTCTTTTTGTTCTTGGTCGATATTGCGTGCTTGATACACCGCATGCTATTCTGTCACTCTGAAATACCATTAATTAGGCCAATTCTTTTGTTGCAGTGATGGGTTAAAACCACGGAGCATTCAGATTTAAACAAAAAGACTTTTCTGTGTAAAGTTTGGTCCGGTTTTGACCTATTTGGGCAACGTTTTAAATTGCACACTATTTCGGTGCGGAAACATTTTAGCGTTACGCTTCTGTTCGTAGGCCTTACCGGGCGATTTTTGAATTGAAACTAGAAATGTGAGACGTAAGCACACGGGCACAATCTGTATCGTGGCTATAGGTTACATGACATAATGGGCTTCGAGAAAGAGAGGGGGCTATTTTCTTATCATCGGCGGCTCCTTTGGTCGGAACTGATATGAACTTCGCTGATGAACAAACGACCAGGAAATGCACTCCCGACCAACGCGGCTCTTTTCAACCGATGAGGGGGTGCTTCTGCTCTAGGCGGATAGCTCCTGTCGCGAATGCATGTGAGAATCCGCCTCTACCAGAAACACTCCGCCCCATCGGTTGAAAAGAGCTGCGTCGGCCGGGAATATTTATGTTGTTGGTAGCGATGCGACCACAACGTTTGTGTTTACTTGTCGTTAGTGAACCAGCGAAATTCAGTTATGACCAAAGGAGCCTCCGTTGCTAGGGAACTTAAGCCTCCTATCATGGTCCGGCTCGAGGCCCCATAATAAACAGATGTATGGAAATACCATGAGCAGTAGGAACCGTGTCGTTTCAGAGTTGAGTGCTTTTTGGGTGTTGGTTTCGTTGTAAGAAAGAAAATAAGCAGAATGAACAGCTATGTCGCAATAGCACGTTATGTAACCTTTATACCGGATTAATTTTAAGTGGCTTCACTATCGCACAACTTTGTCAACCACGTGTTCATTTCTCATAGATAGAATGATAACCACAATATAAATATTTCTAACGATATTTTTTTTGCCAAAAAACAAAACATGTTGATGAAAGGATTGTGAGCACCAGTGTCACTCCGTACGACCCGCCGACGACTTTCCCTTTAAAAATATTGAGATTAAGTTTGCCAGCAGCTCACTCTTCATCTTGATCTTCCACTTGCACGGCCTGATGAGGCTGTACTACCTGCTACTTTTCGTGGGTCTCTGCGCAGCCTACGAACCATGGCTGTGCCCGACCGAATTGCTGGAGTCCGAGCGGACGGATTGTCACCCTGAGCCCGGGGCGAGCGAGATGGCTTGCACAGCAAGGTGACATCACACCGAGTGATCGTTCTGGGCACTTGAACTTTTGTGTATTTATTTATAAATCAACATCCAAACCCATGCTTTGTATCTTGTTACAGTTGTAAGAAGTCATACCAATGGGAAAAAATGTATGAGCCAGTCTAAAGAAAATGCATTCCAAAAACCTTCATAAGATCAAAGTTATTACAAATCAGCACCAACATTCTTGAGGCGGCATGTACGGCAGCTGGACATTTAACTTTAAAGGTCATGATCTCTTTCCCATAGAAATGTCTAAACCTGAATTAAAAATCTTAATTAAACCCTGCAACCGGGAATCCACAGCGATATAATTTGATGTTGTTTTTCCCGTGATTTTATTTCTGATTTGGTTCATAGAGGCTGCACGTGGTGTCGGGCGTATGACCCCAGCGCCCCTTGGTGTTTCTTTAACACCAAACCAGGTTATGAGGGTACCTGCCCCTCTACCGTCCCAACCTCTCAGAGAGTGGACTGCGGTCAACCCACCAACGCCCAGTGCGTCAAAACTGGCTGCGTCTGGTGCCCTGAGACCGGCGGGCCGTGGTGCTTCTTCGACGAAGATGCTGGGAACAGTCCAACTTCTTTTTCCCCGGGGACAGATGGCCCTGTTGTGACAGGAGGTCCCACAACATCACCGAGCACCACCAAACACTATTACCCGGGCTGCGCGTCAAGCATCCCTCCCGACCAGCGTATCGACTGCTACCCGGAGCCCGGATCCTCCGAGGCAGGATGCCTGGCCCGTGGATGTTACTGGTGCGAGGAAGCGACTCCGGGAGTGCCTTGGTGCAGTCACCCAACTCTCGACCCGGTGGATCCCATCGATGGGATGTGTCCGTCTGACATACCGGATGCGAACAGGCGGGACTGCTATCCCGGTGAGCATTTTTATAAAAATGCTGAATACCCAGTAATTCACACTGAACTTGCTAAGAACTCCAAATGCAAGATTCAAGATAGCAAATATAGCACTCCTCACCGGGCAAACAAATTCAGGAAGTCTCTGTAATAAAAATACGCGTTTACAGATGTAAAATGTGGGGAAAATTGTTTACACAAAAAAGGAACACTCAGATTTGAACTGGGTTGAAGTGTTCTATCATTGAGTTATGTCCCCAGCACGATAAAGTAACAAAAAAAATAAACAAAAATAAACCAAAATAAAAATAAATAAATAACAACCGATTTCAAATCTACATCCTTCTCAAACATAGCTGACGACTTTCGGCAAACGTAGGTAATTTTCAAAAGCTTACGGAATTGTTTAGCTGGACGTCAATGATGTTTTGCAGTCAGTAATTTATCCAGCACATTATCATCAAAGGGAATTTTGCGCAGTGGTACAGTATTCGCCTGCACTTCTTATAAGTAAAATTGTAAAAGACGTTTGCTCAAATCGTTAGCACTACTTCAATGTACATCATAAACGCCCCCTTTGTTGAGGATAAAACAAGGGGACACCCGGGCTTGAACCGGGGACTTCTCGATCTGCAGTTGAATGCTCTACCGCTGAGCTATATCCCCGTCACGAGAACGAGTAATTGTATCAATTTTGAAAAATCACCAGTTTCAAAATTTATGCTCTCTTGGTGCGTTCATTTGACAAAAAAAAAAAAAAAAAAAAAACCTCTCATTGAGGTCCTACACCTTCCCCTCTCCGTTAAGGATAAAACAAGGGGACACCCGGATTTGAACCGGGGACCTCTCGATCTGCAGTCGAATGCTCTACCACTGAGCTATGTCCCCGTTATGTGAATTGGAGTTTTTGGTTTTAATTATTGTGTCAACCTTAAAAAATCGTCACTTTCAAATAATAATTTATTCTGTCTTGGTGCGTTCAGGTAACACCCCTCCCCTCCAGAAAAAAAACCAAAAAAACAAACAAACAGAGAGAAGGTTTGCACAAATCCAAAAACACTTTCACTGAAATCCTCCCCCTCCGTTGAGGACACAAAAAGGGACACCCGGATTTGAACTGGGGACCTCTCGATCTGCAGTCGAATGCTCTGCCATTGAGCTATGTCCCCACCATGCGAAAGCAGCAATTAAAAAAAATTGTACATAAGCCTACCAAACTTATCGATTTCAAATCCACATCAGTGGTCTGTTTCTTAAACACAACGCCGACGTTTATAGTCAAACTTTTATAGGTAACGTTGAACAACACGGGGAAATTGACAGCTGTGTATCAACAAAGTTTTCTAATCGGTAAATCAGCCAGCTGACGTTCACTATTTAAGTTTCTAGTATTTTTTTTGTTACAATTTTATAAATTCTTCTCATTTAATAGGCTACTTTTTAAATACTATTTAGACGTGGGTGCATCTAAGGACTCTTGCGAGGCCCGCTCCTGCATCTGGTGCGAGTCGTCTGTGAGCGGCACACCTTGGTGTTTCTTCAACATCACTGGCGTTTCTCCGGACCCGGCCCAGGATGTTTACCGCGTGGACTGCGCTCCAGACGGCCGGTGTGACCAGTGTGAGGCACGGGGGTGTGAACTGGCTGGAACAGATGTTCAGGGTGCGCCGCTGTGCTTTTTCCCGGTCGATTTGGGATACACGATGAGTGGTAAGAAACTTACATCCATCATCAAATTAGAAAATACAAATGAGAAGGAATGTGCTATTTTTTCAAATAATTAGCCTACTTCAGACTCCGTAAATCAATCACGCATTCGTAGAAGTAGAGAAGGGACAGTTCTGGAGCACACGCCCCTTTTTTTGCTCAAAACCCTTGGGTAGTACATCGACCCAAAAAATCGTCGAAACATTTTTGGTGGGAAAAAATGGGAAAATCCTGGAATGACGTGAACCCGGCTTTTGCTCAAAACCCTTGGGTACCTATACGACCCAAAAATCTCGGGGAAAATCTCCCCACCTTTTGCCGGTGTGATGAGTGGCCTTTGACCTACTTGCTGGGAATTATCACTCGCGAGAAAAAATTGATAAAAAAAATAAAAATACATAAAAATAAATGGTAGATAAAACTACAAACGTGAATTGTTATTTTTGCAAAGACACGAGAAATTCGATCGACTTGATAGATTCGTACGATTGCTCTCGTTGTTTTAATTCCAAAAGTTTACTCAAATGCATCGGTTGTAAAGAATGTCGCAATTGTTACGAATGTCAAGACTGCGTCAGATGTAAGGACTGCTTCACCAACGACGATTGTTGTAGATGTATAAATTGCGAGGCCTGTTTTAATTCATACGACTGCAGAAAATCGAATGCCTTGGACAGTTGCGAGGACTGTTACGACTGTGCCAATTGTATCGAGTGTTTTGGTTGTACGTACTGCACCTGCTGCGTAAATTGTGACGAGTTGGAAGGAATGGATCACGTGGTGCTCGTAGACGGCAAGCATAAAAAGCTGAGGCACGTGCGAGAGAACGAGTCACCGCCCGATTCAGCTACTAAACTCGATGTGGACTTATACAAAATTGGATTAATTATTGAATACAACGCTGACGTCGAACATTTAATTAAAGTAGAAATCCCACCCGAAT
>NW_019091411.1:307991-349917 GCF_001949145.1 Acanthaster planci
GTTCTAAAAACGCCTTCTTAAATCGATTGAAAGACGTTAGTATAGGTCGATATTGCTGGTTGCTCATATCTCTATTTTTATATAGGTTTCAAAATTTTTTTCCATTTTTATTCAACATGTTTTTTAATACTACTATTTTTTATATAAAAAGCATTATTTAAGGTGGTTGTAAACGCTGGCAGTTCAATACGCCGTAAGTTATTCTACTAAATAACCAAAATCATTCCCAGCAAGTAGGTCAAAGGTCACCCAACTCACCGGCAAAGGGTGGGGAGATTTTCCCCGAGATTTTTGGGTCGTATAGGTACCCAGGGGTGTTGAGCAAAAAACGGGATTCACGTCATTCCAGGATTTTCCCATTTTTTCCCACCAAAAATGTTTCGACGATTTTTTGGGTCGATGTACTACCCAAGGGTTTTGAGCAAAAACCGGGTAAAAAGGGGCGTGTGCTCCAGAACTGTCCCTTCTCTACTACTTTCGTTCGAAAATATCAGAGTGGTTTCATCCAATGCTTTGTAATGAATCTTCCTTTTTATTGGATGATAGTGTTTATTCACATATAAGGTATTAGCAATTTTCTTCTATCAAAATAAAACATTTAAATACCCTGGTGAACCGAATTGCGTTTTCCAGGATTCGCTGAAACGCCAACCGGATACCTGGTGGCTCTCAAGAAGAAGCATGATTTCACAGTCTTTGGAGACGATGTAGAACAGTTGGTACTCTCCGTCGATTTCCAAACTGACCAGCGACTTCACTTCAAGGTAACTGCTTCACACATTCCGATTTCTCTGTCGTATGTATCACGGATGGATAATCCGGACCAAATTTCTCGGGAGGGTGGCCTTTTTTGAAGAGGACAAATCTGCTAATTTCTGTGTGGCCGTTTTGAAGGGTGAGCCCAATTTTGGGGGTTTTACACACTTTATGAAGTACGCCCTTGTCTTTTCTGCTGTTTTCTCGTGACGTTATCGTCACTGTTCTACCACTGAACGCATGCATCTGTCCTTACTTCTTTCCTTTTTTCCTGGACTGAAAGTTCGTAGACGCAATGCAAGAGAGATTCGAAGTTCCCTTGGACATACCAGCACCAACCGTGCGAGCATCAAACCCGCTGTATGATGTGGTCTTCTCCAACGACCCTATCTTCAACATGCGAGTGATCCGGAACGACACAGACACCGTCCTGTGAGTAATTAGGAAATTCCTTCGGGTGTGAACGTTGGCTGGGATTTATATAGTATCCGGTTCGTTAATGAATGCATCATACACGCTTCAGTTTCACCGGTTCCACATGGCGTAAAAATATGATTAACTTTGAAGAGGAACGGCGCGAGTGGAGTCTAAAGTTTGAGAGGGGGCACTCAATGGGTTTGGTCATCGCATTTCAATTAATGCAAATCTCTCTGCCTCTTTTTCTTCTTCGAAGTTTAAGTAAGCACACAAGGTGGTCGGTCTTGTTGGGCATTGGAGGGCCAGGCTCCCTTACTGTGCGGTTGGTCTGACTCGTTGGCACTTGCCTAAACGCTGTGTTATGTTTCAAAGCCAATTGGAGGCTGGGGAGAGGCAATAGCTCTCCTTGTAACTCCCATTTCATGTGCGAAAACAAACGGTTTGACTTCGTAGTTTCTGGTGAATGAGATCTCGTGAAATCATGCTGCTGATCGTTTCATCAAACTCCTTTTTGCTAATCATCCCCTTTTTTGCTAGCACCAACGCTATTTAATCAAAATCAAATAGAAAGTCATTCTATATCTCGTCTGATTTGTTAATTTTCGTAGTTGGGTGGAATGGATGAATGGATGAGGAAACAATAAAACTACTGGGTTATGGGCATACCACAACCAACGCACAGTAATCACTTTGTCTAATCTAATTCATCACACACTCGCCCGTTCAAACTTTAACTAAATATTTGTATTCACTTTCAAATTCTGACCCATGCCCCCTATTGCTCAACCACCAGGTTCTCCCTCAAATTTGCCTCTTCATTATAGAACATTCCTCTCCCTACAGAATCGACACGTCCCTGGGCGGCTTGGTCTACTCCAACCAGTTCCTGCAGTTCGCCACCAAGCTGCCGGCCAACAGCGAGCTCTACGGCTTCGGCGAGCACGAGCACCACTCGCTGCGCCACAACATGAACTGGCAGACCATGGGCATGTACTCCCGAGACCAGCCACCAACGGTATTGGCTGCAATCCCCGTGGGAATTGCTCACTCGAAAATTAAAGTAGCCCGATCATTGTAAAAGCTATCTATTTGAAATAATGAGACCGCAGCGAATTATACTGAGCCCTTGTGCAAACAGATTTACTTGTATCTGTCATCACTGACAGACTCATATTTCATAATTATGCGATGAAACCGAGGTTATCAGCCCTGACTCATTTCCTCCTCTTTTTATAGACCAACGGCAACCTTTACGGTGTGCATCCATTCTATATGGTGATCGAGGAAGATTTTAACACACACGGCGTATTGATTTTGAACAGCAACGCTCAAGGTGGGTCTACAGAATTATGACTGTCTGGCCTAATGATGAGCATTGTGTCCCGATTAACTAAATTTGCAAATTTGTTTTCCCTTGAAACAAAGCCAAGAGAGCGCCCCCTAGTGTCGAATAATATTCCTCCCAGGAATCTCGAAAGTACAAATTACGGTATCCCACAGCAAAACCTGCATCTCCAACTTCTGTTTAAAAAATGTTGCCACGCTGTAAAATGACCATTATTTACTCTGCGCTTTTCCTGCCACTTTCCCCACATCTTCATGTACAGACGTGACATTGTCGCCTGCTCCCTATTTGGTTTACCGCACTATTGGTGGCGTGTTGGACTTCTACGTCTTCTTGGGACCCACACCAGAAAATGTTGTGCAACAATACACAGAGGCAAGTTTACGTTTTGCTCGTTTTATCTTACACGAGTTTTGGATTACTCTGAAATGTTGTCTTCATTGACCTTTTTAACTTTGTTTCCCAGGCAATTGGGCGGCCCTTTATTCCACCTTACTGGTCGCTGGGTTTCCAACTGTGTCGCTATGGTTACAACAGCCTCGACGCCGTCAAAGAGACAGTGAATCGAATGCAGCGTTACAGCATACCGCACGTGAGTTTAAGAAGATGGGAGATGTGGATTTTGTTTGTTTTGCAAAAATAGTAAGAGTTGATGACTGTACAGCTTTTGAGGCCTTTTCGTAAAGCTTTTTCTATAAATTCCAGATTTAAGAAACGAAGCTGAGTACATGTTTGTTGAAGTCGGCACTTTTCGAAGTATCTGACATCGCTTCATTAGAAATCATACATCCACTGTATGTATCAAACATGTAAATTACTTCTGTTTAGTGTCATATTAACGCAGAAAGCTTCCCATGCATTCTGTCAGATTTCAAACCAGACCAGCCTAAAAACCTAGTATTTTGACCCGAACCAATAATATTAAGTCACTTCTTTTAATGAAAACTAAGAATCAACCCGACCCACAAATCAGTTTTGTGTGCGCAGCGTTCAGTGAACACTACCGGCCCAAATCACCCTTTCCCCCCATTACTCCTGATCGAGTCAGTTTACTGTCATTAATTTGTAACCATTTTTGCAGGATGTGCAATATGGTGACATAGACTACATGGACGAACAGCGAGATTTCACCTACGATACCGTCAGCTACAGCGGCCTACCCGAATACGTGCTGGAACTCAAGTCGCAAGGCATGCACTACATTATCATTCTGGTAAAGAAAGTTAGCTTTTCTATTCACCCGAACCGACTACCGAGCGCCGTCAGCACACTGGACTTTTACAACAAAATGCCAAAGTTGGAGACGTGCTGGTAATACATTATAATAAGTACTTTTTTTTCAAACAGATTGAGCAGCATTGTGTAGTGCCGTGGGCATGAAACAAGCTGGTGTACGTGAAATAGGGGATAAAGGAAAAAGTTCAGTTGTTGGATGACACCCTCTTTTAATTTCATTTCATTTTTCGTTGGAAAAGATCAGCAATGGTTTAAAAAAAATAAATTTCCTTCACGTAAAATGTTAAGCGCTAACAATTGTTTTATTTAATAGAAAATACGCTAACGGATATTATCGTTATTGGAAAGCGCAAAGGTTTATGGTTACCGTAATATATTACTGCCACGTTTCGTATAGTGGCATATTTATGTACAAGCCTCGTAAATTAACGGCAGCGAGTAGTCGGAGTGGGTGTTGAAGTTCAGTCGTATTTATTAAACAGTGCCTTTTTTGGCTAATACAATGTTCATGTGAAGAAGAAGTTTTGTGGCAGAGTTTGAAAAAAATATCTGTATGCCAAATCATGAACAGGATCCGTGCATTGGGAACGACCTCCCACCCGGCCAATATGGAGCCTACGACTCAGGCAACGCTAAAAATGTATGGATTACTGAAAGCGACTGCATCACACCAGCTGTTGGAAAGGTATTTAATCGAATGTTTGAATGAAAATATTACCCTGCTTAGAACATTCAGTTAAAACGGCTAACTATCGAATTTACTTATTTTACATATTTTTAAATACATATTTTCTAAAGGTGTGGCCTCCAGAGAATTCTGTCTTCCCTGATTATACCAACCCAGCCACGGGCGATTGGTGGAAGGACGAGTGTGTCAAGTTTCACAACGTCATCGAATACGACGGTCTGTGGATCGTGAGTTGGCTCTGCATAGTGTTTGATGGTCAAATTTTTTTACCAATTTACAGTTTGCATTCGGCCTTTCAACTGTAATTTTCATGAATTTGCAAGCATAGGCCCCCTAATGATTTTTACTGCAAAAACTTTCTTTTACTGCAAAAATCTGTCAACTCAGCATTTACGTAGAGTCCGTTCTAGACCTCTTCCCCTCATCTAATGTAGCGTGTATAGGAGGGATATAATAGGTCACGTCTCAAACCCTATAGGATTTCGGTTGATGTAATCTGCTGCTGGACATAGGGCTAATCATCGGATACCAAAATAACTTAGCTATTGATGGTGTTTTGCTTCTCGAGGATATGAACGAACCTGCTAACTTTGTAACTGGCTCAGTGACGGGATGCACAAACAACAAATGGAACAACCCTCCCTACCTGCCAAGTAAGTATTCGAATCCAATCCAGATATTGTCCATTGTAATCCATTTCTACATTTCATTCCAAAATGACGCATTTCGTGCTTTGTACTGTATTTCTCCACTCCCCTATGCAGAGATATTCGGAAACGTGCTAGCTGACAAGAGTATGTGCCCTGACGCATGTCAGCATTTAGGAAAGCACTACGACTTGCACAACTTGTTTGGCTGGAGCCAGTCTATACAGACAGTACCGTAAGAACTGAGTGGGGATCAGAGTAACTGAATCGGGAAAGGGTCTAAACCAGACAAACGTTCCATAGGTTGCATTATAGAGGAAGATTGTATTAAAAACCGGTTGATTCCCTGTTTGGATAAAAAGATTCATCAACTTTATTTATTTGGAGGGTTTACATTATACATGTATTTAAAGAATACAACGCTCCCTCCAGTCAGTATATGATGCTCCTGCTCCGTTCATATGCGTATATTGTATTTATGAACAACATTTATTCCATCAACCCTATTTTTCAATACACGTATAGTACATGCGTTATTATAGCCAAAGGGTCAATGGAGGCCTTGACCCCAAAAGATGCCCTTTTTTGAAAATAAACGTGATAAGGAAGGGCAGTTCCGGAGACTCCTTCCTTTTCCTCCTAAGTACCTACCTTTGCCCCAGGACGGCCATACAAATTCCTTTCACAAAAATCTACCTTTTTTCCCCCCTTCCCCCGACATACATTTACCCTTTAAAATTTGGTTCTGGATCCGCCCTTGAATATCTGTATAATGTATATACACTGGAAAAAAACACAAGGAGTATAAGGATTCTCGTTTAACCGATTAACTCTCCACCACAGCGCAGCCCGAGCAGCAACGGCCAATAGGAGCATCGTCATTAGTCGGTCCACGTTCCCAGGTAGTGGCAAGTACTCGGGACACTGGCTGGGGGACAATTACAGTCAGTGGAGTAACCTGCACTATTCCATCATCGGTAAGGTCGGCAGACGGTCCCATGCAGCGCTTTCACTTGGCATGAATCCTCGTATTTTTGACACCATAATCTAAACAGAGTGATACGTCCATGTTGGTGTTTTGTTCATGAATTCTGTTCAGGAATACATAAAATAGCACTTTGGAATTTAGCAAATTAATTAATTACTAATTTTCCCTGAACGTACGCAAAAGCCTCACGAAATTGCAGCATCCACGCGAGGGATCTGAGTTCACTTGTTAGTGTTGTATCTGTTATATCTGCCTGCCTCCGAGGGCCTTTGTCGCCAGATAGACAGCAGGTCAGTCATTTTGGCTAAGTTGAGTTCGAATAACCTAGCCTTAGCCGAGAGAAACACACGTGTGTATGAGAAATGGCCGCAACTGCCTATACGGCTGCCTTCCATTCGCAGCCACAACTTTTGGAAGCAGCCCTAACCATCTTATACGTTTCCCGCACAGGTTCGCTGGAATTCAACATGTTCGGCATTCCATACGTAAGTATATCCATCTGTCAGTGTTGTAGTCGAGACTGGATAGTCCGAGACCGAGACCAAGACCGAGACCTGAAGTTGCGAGACCGAGACCGAGGCTGTTTTCCAATACTCGACTTGGGCCTCGTGTCAGGCTTCAACTGTTTTTTTTTAACTCCTGACTTTGAGGTTGTAAGCGCAATAGTAAGTCTGATAGTGCCACAAAACATCAACTAAGATGCCAAAAGCCACACATTAAAGTACTTAAATTTAAGTTAAACGTTTCAGGCCCGCAATCGGGGATTTGATTTCCTACACGAAGCCTCAGACGGAGACGAAGTTGAGTATTGGAAAATGGCTCGAGACCGAGACCAACCCCTTCAAAGTGGACCGAGACCGAGATGGTCCGAGACCGAGACCAAGGAAAATAACAACAATACTAGAAATAAACAAACGAGACACAAAATTACAAACGAACCACGAAATGTAACGATTCGTTAACAGGGTTGACAACATGATCTGAGGGCTAACAAGTGTTCGAACTATCAACTGTACCGAAAAAAGTGAACGAAATAAACACGTTTTATCTACCTTACTGAAGAATACACAAACATGACAGAGTAAAGTAAAGTAATCGATCGTATGCTACATATTGCCGGTCTGGAATCAAGACCAGCCACATTATCGAGACCATATATTGTGGATCGAGGCCGAGACAGCAGCTCCCAAGACCGAGACCAGCAAAAAGTGGTCTCGAGACCGGTCTCGAGACCTCCATCACTGCCCTCTGTTACTCAACCACATTTCGGACTGTTCCTAGAGCAAGTGCTGAGAACAAGTCACGACACACGAGCACATCTCTCTCATGTCTGGCTTAGATTGGGGCTGATATCTGTGGTTTCAATGGAAACTCCAATGACAAGATGTGCCAGCGTTGGATGCAGCTGGGGGCATTCTACACCTTTTCTCGCAACCACAATGGACTTGGATACACGGTGAGATTATAAGTTCAAAGATTATCGGCACAAAGTTAAAACTGGATTGATTTTCAAATGTCATTACGAATTTCATAAATTCCCAAATCATCATAACCGAACAGAATAAAACAGATAATATAAAAAAAAAAGTCAACATGCCTTACCATGCTTTATTTTTTCATCAGGAACAAGATCCGGCCGCCTTTGGAGACGAGGTTGCACGGGTCAGCCGCGAGATCCTTGAAGTCCGCTATACTCTTCTACCGTACCTGTACACTCTCTTCTACGAGGCACACGCCTTGGGGTCGACAGTGATGCGGCCACTTATGCACGAGTATAATATCAAGAAGTTTTCTATTATTTTCTATACAGTGTTACGGAAGCAGTTCAGGCGATGAAAACGTGCCGGCATTAAGCCCTATATAATGAGATTGACGGATACTGCCAGAGGAAATAGTCAGAGTCTAGATGCCTTGACTTCACAAATTCCCCATTTCGTTTCAATTGCCCCTTCAAAAAGTTTCCCATCGGATGACGTATTCTTTCTGGATAGGCAGGAACAAAACTGCAAATTCCAATATCGTAGACTGAAAATATCACACATTCCTCTTCGGCAAAAAAGTCTTGTTAACGTTAACTCTGAAACTTTCTGAGTGAAAAAATAAAAACAAAGAAAATTCAAAACCAAATACTTAGACTACGCATGAAAAATGAATCACAATTTAATGTTGCGCTCTGAGAGGATATAAATCAAGAAATGTAAAGACGAATGTGTACTCTGCGTTAAACATTCAAAGGATATAGCGGTACACGTGCCTTTGCTTTTGCGCCAAGTATAATGAATTTGGCTGTAACTTTCCTACGTTTCCTTCATCACAATTAAGATTCGTGAGTGATGAAGAGACGCACGGGATTGACAGGCAGTTCCTATGGGGTCCAGCCCTACTGATCACACCTGTCTTGGATGAGGTAGGCAATCGGTTACCTATATGCTGTGTACACTTGGTATTTGGGCCTATGAGGACCGTGATGATCTGCAGGAGGTTCGCATTAATTTCATTGGATGAAATTTTATGCGGCCTAAATTCTGTCAAACTTAAATACTTGCTGGTCGATAAGTAGTTTATTTTTTTTCAGGGATTTGTCACGGTTGAAGGTTACTTCCCCGATTGTCGTTGGTACGACTACTACACGGTAAATAAATATTTTCATGACACATTTTGAAAATCCGTTCATTGAATAATGCAAGGCGTCTGTATTAATGCATTTCTGATAATACAAACACAAACCACATGTTTTCTTTAAAAACAGGTGAACCTTTTTTCTTTACTGAAATTATTCCTCACTAAAGCAGAGTCACAGTTCAGCTAGGAAGTCGTCTAGTTTTTTCAAGCTCAGGGGGGGCCTAGACACCATTCATTCACCTGTACTTGTTTGTCTTTAGGGTGCCGAGATGGCATCCTCATCACGTGGTACCTACGTCACTCTGTCTGCTCCCATGGATTACATTCCTTTACACGTGAGGGGTGGTTATATCATGGCGACACAAGAACCAGATGTCAACACTGTCAAGAGGTATAGGCCTAGCTGTATCATTCCCTACATGTCTACTTTTATACGGCGGAAATCAAACTATCAATTTTGAAGAAAAGCTCTCCTGCCATGATATCATATTGATTCAATTCTATGGCACACCCTTTAATAAAACGGTAACTGATTTCAGTATAATTTCCGTTTCAAAAGTTTAGGACTTTGAACCTGAAGTGACTTCTTGATTTTTTTTCAGCCGAACCAAACCCATGGGTCTAATCGTGGCACTTGATGATAACAGCGAAGCACATGGAACACTGTTCTGGGACGACGGAGATTCGATTGGTGAGGAAAACGTTGAACCAAACTCATGGAATTGTTAAGCACTGTCCACGGATTATTTATTGATTATTCATTCATAAGAATAAGAATTCCGATTGGTTCTTGGTTTAATTATTTTTAAGGCATTCTTCTAATTATCCAACCATCATTTGCTTAAACTGAAAATGTTTTGTTTTGTTTATTTCAGACACCTACGAAAAAGGGGAATACTTCTTCGCTGAATTCACCACCACCATTGTAAGATGGGACAACTGTTAACTTCATTCTTGATCTACGAATATCCAGCGTTTTCAAGTTGATTAATAACATACCTATACAACTCTCCGTTTCAGGACTGAACTCACAGTTATCACAGCACTTTCAGATGTATCTACTCGCTCACTCAACCCGCCCCCCAATAATTTAGCTTTCGTTCCTCCTCCTCAAAAAGTGAGCAAACTGTTTCGAGATTGTTTTACTCACCATCTCAATCTATCCATCAGTTTACTGACAACTTTGCATCGTCAAAGAGAGGTCCTGACACTTCTTTTCCTCCAACGGTTAAGTTTCTAGAATTCTGGTGCACACGATTTCACGAAATGTTATGTGCACAAGTCATACACTTAATCACCCGTGTGTGAGACCGTCCGGACGCGGCATCCGTGCCATGCAGTGAGTGAGACTGCATCTTCAATACAGCCTCTTCCCGCTGTTCTTATTATTTTCGCATTCCGGCTTTTGTAATACTGCACTCCTCCTCCAAACCTGACAGGGATCGTTGACCGGTACGATCAAGACTAACGGATACAGCGGGGTAAGCGGCCTCCTGTGGGGATCTGTTCGCCTCATGGGCGTGCCGTCTCCTGCTACCAGTGTCACCGTGAATGGATTGGCCCATACTGATTTCAGCTACAACAGTAGCACCAAGGTGAGGCACACGGCATATTAGCTTTCTGTTCAGCGAATTGGCGATAACAGATCTTCCAATACCACAAAGTTATGATACTTTTCAGAACAATTACAACAGTATAATTTGTTTCCCTCTACTCAGGAATGATTTTGTTTAACTTGCATTAACAGGAATTAAAGATCAACAATGCCGGTGTGACTGTCTTGATACCACTTTCCATCACTTGGAACTAAGATCACTCGCTACCGACTTCACCACCTGTCTTCGGATGCAATCTCATTGTCTAAAATTGCCTTTGCCTCATGCATGATTTTGATTAAATCTTGGGCGCCCTCTTATAATAATTTGAAATATATAATGCAACATTTCCATGCCAATGACGGAAGGTGCGTTACAAAGTCGACCTACGAATAAGGAAATTTAAAAGATTAAAAAGATTATTCATTCATTATACCAACTGCTCAATAGAGCATCAATCTACCTTACACGGTGACGCTAAAAATAAGAACCAGGCAAATATTGCATCGTTTAACCAGTGTTACATTAAAAAGAAACAAAATTATTTTACATTATTTACATTAAAAATTGCAAATCTCTGTTCACTACGGAAATGCAAATGCCCAGTTGCCAAGTGCGGGAAACATTTTAACCCAAGGATAATTCCAAAAGGGGCCGTTGTCGCTGACCTGGATTCTATCTTGACCGTAACAAGATCCAGTATAGAAGTATTGTGGAGCAAGACCACGAATGGCTTTAAATGTCAATAAAATGAGTTCAGATTCAATCCTGTATAAAACAAGCAACCAGTGCAGTTGATGTAATGTTGGTGATTTGTGTTCGAACTGCTTTTTAGGGTGGTTCCTTACCCTGGGCCCCTTGTGTCGTTGGCAAACCGTACAATAAAAATTGAACGTTACAGTAGTCCAGACAGCTGGTCATAAATGCGCCACAACACTGAAAGAGAATTGTGAGAAAGGTGTATAATGATGTGAGAAGAACGTCTGAAAAGACACTTAAAACCCGCATGAACTAATTCACTGGTTTGTTACTGTGTCGGTGGTTCATTGATTGTGGACACTTACCAAGCAGTGCTAAGCCTTGGATAGCTCCACCCTTGGCCTTGACTATCAAGATTAATAGATCGCCCAATGTTTGAAGTCGCACAAATTGATTATCAAAAAGTCAAAATCTAATAAACGATGGTCCAGTAGGCGTAATCAATGTAGGCCTATTATTATTTATTCTAGAGCAATGGCTAGTCAACTTCAGCATTGTACAATAAGCCAATAGAGGGCGCTCGTACCCAGAATAGAGCTTTTACATGATGCTGTCGCGAAACTCAATTACATCACTACGTCCGTCGTGCAGACCATCAAATCATATTTATCCAGGCTGTTTGGATCATACTATAATTTGGTATTCTAATCCCATACACGTCCTGTTTCGTAAAAGCGCACTTCAGTCAATTCATCGTTGATCAACTATCACTGGCCGAACGGATTTTGTTTAAAAACGGGAGGCTAACGCGAGAAAACTTCAATACCATTGCCTTACATGTGTCATGTTTTGTCGTATCGACCGAGCGACCGAGAGGGGGTGAGTGGGTAGTGGTGGTGGGGGGTGGGGGTATGGATTCTGCATGGAAGCAAGTACTCTGTATTCCTCTACGAGGTGTTTTTCAAAGGTTACAAACACCAGCCGAGTAGACAACTTTCCTTCTAGTGAGTTGTAACGCTCTTATGTTTAAGTTACAATCGTGTACATGTATAATATGTCGGTATGGTTGCCAGTGGGCACACTGGCGGGGGCATCTTTAAAATCCCTCATGGGTATTAGGCATAATATTTGATTAGTTCGGGAAAACATAACGATAGATAAATTTTTACATAAGCAACTCGCCGAGAACGTTGAGCATACCTGGCGGGATGTATCAAACGTAAAAGTGGTTTACAATAATTATCACGTTGACTTTTGCAGAAGGAAAGCCAGAAGGCAAGGGAAAAAAGGAGGAAAGCGGCTTTCGATTTTGATGTTGATGGCAAAGTTCGAAATAATTTATATACGCTTCATTTATTGACTTTGAAAGGGACCTTGACAAATCCGGGGCAAACGGTTGGTGGAGGTGTAGAGAATTTTGTGAACAGCGAACCCAAGATTTCACAAAACAATCACTTCATTCGTGTATGATAGTTTGTTAAATGATTTTAGCGTGATAAATAAGTAAAAAAATGCATATTTTGGACGATGGTTTTGTTTGTTTATCTACATAAAACGCCAATCATTGATAAGGTGATCAAAAAAATTGACTGGGTTCTTCTGAGGTGATAGGATAACTCAGATGGAATTTCAGGCTATTCGTGGTGAAAGACAGCAATGCGGGGAAAGGCTTGTGGTAGCACCATGCGAAGGAATATATCTCTCATGAGTATTTGTGGTTCTGGTTGTCTCCTGACGATGGACTGAGCACGCAGTCCGAACGTTGAGTATACTTCCGGTTCCGTTTTCAGAACCACACATACTCATAAGAGATATATTCCTTCGCATGGTGCTACCGCAAGCTTTTCCACCTATAACTTAGTTAATTGACTTTTTTTGCTGGAGCCTTGGTAGGAAGAACGGTGTTACCACCCGCAAGAAACCAGAGGCAACAATTCGGCTGCTTCAGAAAGACTTAGGCTTTTTAAAAATTTCCTTCCTCCCCAAAGATGTACAAATCTCTCAGATTCAGCCTCGAATTAAAGATCGTCTAATTGAAAACGAAGAGGAAGAAGAAGTAGAAGAAACTGCTAAAAAAAAACTGAAAAAGACCAAAACAATAAATTTCGACCCCTCTCCCGAAACATTTGTTTGTGGAATCCGTCCTTTTACGATTTACGACAGGCCTCAGGCTATTATGGGAATGATGGATTTGGGCCGTGTGCCCTTGTTTGCGAAACTAGGCGTCATGTGACCACTCGGATTCATTGAATAAGCGTATTCTCACTTGATAACCCCTCAATATTTGTGATCAGTTGTATGTGTTAGGTATCAAATGACTGATGTTTAGTATTTCGTGACATAATATTTATTATGTACATTTTAATGTCCAAGATTTTGTACTGGCAACCGGCCGGCCGACCGGTCATGGTTTGCACTTGTTGGCAAAAATTACGATTTTAGCTAGCAAAGGTCTATTTTTAAATAGCCCGCCCTCTGTTGGGCATTATCATATACCCCATAATGCACCATCTGCTCTCGCAATCCAACATGGCGACAGCGAGTTGAGGAAAAACGTAGCAATACAAGCCTGGAATAGAAGCTGATTTTTCTACCGCAACTTGCGGCATTTTCATTCTAAACATAACCGCAAAGAGGAACGAGCGCTGAGGAATTAAACGTGATCCCCTTCTCCTCCCAAAGTGTATTGATTTGGCAGGGGAGGGGAAATCATGGCGGTTGTGTTTGAGCAAGGAGGCCGTTTGCAGGAGTTTCTGCATGGGCGTGAATCGGCAGGTTTAGTTTTTCATCAGTTGTTCGCACAGCAGGAAGAGCCAAAAGAGTAAGAAGATTAGACTTCACCCACTCCTTTCCATGTATTGATATTGGAGAAATTAAAGATTATTTATTGTGCAACTGAAGTGTTTCTTATGTTATGATACTGTAGTATTAGTACTACTACTACTAGCAGGAAAACCAGATCAAATGTTTAGCCTAGGCCTAGCCCAGGTGGACTCCCTGATTGTAGGCCTATTACGTTACGGAGGGAGTCTGGGGTATAAAGGGTGCAAAATGGGGCGAAACTTTTGTAACTAAAATTTGCAACACTTCTACCTTTTCCAAGGAGCCAATTTCACGCCTGTAACTCCTATGCCCCCTTAGCCACATTTGGTGGGTGAAGAAATTCGACACATCACCACTAAAGAAAAGAACGGGAAAATGAAGTTTGACATAACGTTAATTCTTGCCATTGCTGTAGACTGTTTTCAGCCATTCTATAATGCAGTTCGTAGAGTGTGCGCGCGCAACTATTCGGCGTACGAGATTTCGAGCCACGTACACACACATCGAAACTACATGTTCTGACTGGAACCAGCGAAACTGAAGTCTAAACGAATCCACTGGTTTTGAAAATGCTCACTTTACAACAGCATGGTGGTTCTCAGCCACGAGTACCATTGATCTCCATGCTGAGTACACACAACCTCAGTCTGGGAGCGAGGCTGTGGCGTGCCTAGTTACCTGCACGCAAGCTGAGTCTACTACAGCCAGTACGGGAAAGTTAAACTTCACGAATTATACAAATCCTGGCCATTTTTGAGCATGTATTATGTGTTAACAGGTGGATTTAAAATAGGCAGACAAAAGGTGTCCACAAAATTCGATAGAAGTTAAGGGACCCGGCAGTTCCGTGTAGTGGGGAGAGGGTATTATCCAGAAAGGTTTTGGCATATTTCTGTTGCTAGTAATTTAATAATATCTGTTGATTTGTTCCATTTTAAAAGTTATACTGAATACATTTTTTTAGAGATGGAGAACTTTTCCAGAAAGAGCTGGCTAGATAAATATTTTTTAATAAACTAGACTGATATGAGAGTCAAAAACAGCGATTAACAATCATGATCTCTTGGGCCTGAATTTAAAAGCGAAAAATCACTTAGGCCTTCTTTGAGGTTTAAAAACTTTGACACGGTCTACCTATCTGTCCATTGTCCTAAAATCCAAGTCGTCACTGCTAAAGTTACCAATTAGTCTGCTTATTGTATGTTTAGTTTACGAATAGAAAAGGAAAGGCAATCAACAGCACGGTTTGTGCATGATCGCTACTTACCGCATGTGCACGCGTCAGTACTACCTCTGCATACTGTTTTCCTGATCAGTTTTGCATTTCTCTCGCCTGTTCATCACGATCATTATGCCCAATGCAATGTAATCCCCTTTTTCTTCTTCAGTTATCAAGATAAGTTACTGTTTCATTTTAATAAAAATCGGATCTCTACAATATTGTGTATTTATACATCTTTAACCAAGAAAACTCTTCGAACAAATTAAACACGTTAATTAAACACTTCAAAGAGAGATCGTTGATGAACTTCTTCCCATACAACTACAAGAACCCTGCATATACAAAGCCTTCTACACTAACTTTTCTTATCAGAATAAGCAGGTTGTGTCGCAAATTTATGTTCACAAACCGAAATTTAAAGCAGAACAAAATATGAACATTTTAGGGATAACCAATAGTGGATTCATTGGTCAGTCTGAAACCCCCGATCTGACACAAACATAACTGCATTTTTTATATTGGCTCGATGGCAGGCGGGTTAAAGCCTGGTACCAGTCACGGTCTCTGTGTAGCATGCAGGCGTGCAACAGACCTTTTCACTGGAAATCGAGCACGCATAGTGCGTACACGCAGCTTTGATCCCACGTGTGGGCACTTTACAACTCGAGAACGGATGAATTACGTCTACAAAAATAACATTGTCTCTCACTTATTTTCCTCAATTTTGCAGTCCATGGTTTGTTCTGAAATTCTTAAACCTCCCAGATGGATAGATAAGGCCACGAAGAACTTGTAAATGTGAAAAATTAGTTTCTTCAAAACGGTAACTCAAGAACAAATTAGAACCAATTTTGTGGTCGTTTTGTACGCAACTTTTATACCCTGGACGTCAGTCATAATAAAATGAAGACAACGTCCAACCTGGACGACCCTAGGCCTACCACTAGTGCAGTCATGTTGTTTTGTTAGTCATGTAGTAAGGCCATGAGGATGAACATTCCAGATTTCTGTCCGGACAATTTTGAAAACCCATGAGGCCTTTTTCCATTATTCATTAGTTGGTGTGCATACCGCACATCAATAGCGAGTACACGTCCATGCAAAGGCAACCAACCTTGAAAGTAGACAAATTCTCAGTCCATCTTGCATCATGTCATTTGTACACAAGTGCACTTCGGACTCCCTATTTATGTTGCAGCCATTTTTTATTAACCATTCTCGATGGGAAAAACAATGGTTTTTCTGAAATAATGACTTGTTGGAAAATAATGAAATTTTTGGGTGGCTATTTGTATTTCAGCGGTATGTGGGCAGTGGACTGAAATCCGGGATATTCATTCTCATGGCCAAAAAATCTAACCATCATGGCATTGATGGCCATTGACCTGTTCGGAGGTTGTTGCATTTATTATTGCACTCGCGTGTAGGCAACGTGCAACCTTCCATTCACTTTGTAGGCCCACAAGGATTTGCATGTTTTCCTCATTTTTTGGCTGCAACATGATCATGATGATTAAAAAAAACCCCTGCCCTTTGTGGTGTGCTGTGGGAGATATTCATCAGTCCATAGCGCATAAACAGTTAAATTTCAGGCACTTTTATTGGTTTAGCCAATAATTCAGACTCTCACCATAGACCAAAACATTACTTTTGTCACTTTGAGTCCCGAGTGTCAAATATGGAACAGTCACCAACTGACCAATCAGAGAAGAACCGAGACTCAGTGATGTCATCCCAACCCTGAGAATGCTTAACTGTAATTTGTGAATGTTGGCTTACTCTACTTCTAGCACTGTGGCATGCTAGGCAGGTCTGCATATTATTTGTCACATGTACACATGTACTTAATAGACTTGGGTGCTTAAATTTGACAAGCACTCTCACAGGCGTGATACAGGTGCTGGAAAACTAACAGTTTAAGTGGACAAATTTAAGCATTAAATTTGTGAATATTTATCTCTGTGAGCCAAGTAATATTGTTTTAAATTGTTGCTGGTATTGTGCATGTAATTTGGCTGTCAACTGGTCAGTGTCATGTTGCATCATAAGCCATTAGTGTTCATTGCTTTTATGGCTTTATTCTGGGAAGCCTCAGGTCAGTACAGTATACCTGTTCATCATTCATATAATTGGAGCTGTCTTAAGATTGAATGCTGCTTTTATCTTTTATTCGGTTTGTAAGTGACTTCGTCACAAAGGTGGACACGCCACAATTTGCAGGCACTTTGTCACAAAGGTGGACGTGCCACGATTTGTAGGCTCCCATTGGACAATCGCTGAAGTTGCACGTTAAACTCTGGTTTCATGGTTCCAAGTACATGTACATAAACAGCGATCAGTGCATATAACCCTATGTACAGTGTATGTACAGTGGGCGTGGTTTAAACTGAAGTGATGTCACACTTATGAACTGGATAGGGATAGGGAATAGATGGCCCAATGTGGAAACTGCTAAAATCTAGTGATAGTTGGATTGCCCAAAATGGGACTGAATACTTTCACATGTGCACCAATGCATTCCTGAGAGTTTCATCATTCATAACATCATGATTGTAAAGCTTACTGAAATTATAAATTTGTCCATGTACGGCATCTTGAAAAAACTGAAGTACATGTACATATACATGTATGTTCTGGCATATTCTGGCTAGCCTGCTGCCTTCTTGGTTTGATCTGGTGCCTCCGAATTTGAGACGTCATGTATTTGTTATTGTGTGGCATCATCATCACCTGTGGATGCCCTGACTCGTCACCCTCTGCTGTGCCAGATCAAGCTGAGAGACTGGCAAGATAGCAAGAATGGGAAGTAGAAAAAAAACCCAAAACAGCCAAAACAAAACAAAAATACATCAGAAAAACTGAGGTGAAAAAAGAGAAAAAACTCAACCAGGCAATTCAAGAATAAAATACCGGTACAAGTTTGTGAGTTGGAACTTGTAACTTTAATTAAATGCATGTTGTTGACTTGCTACATCGTTCAGTTGACTGTGGTATCTCCAAACATGTCTTTGTAATATTTGGCTGTGTCCGTATACTTCGTTATGGCTGCATATTTGTACAGCACACATACGGCATGCCCAGTGTCTACATGTAAGTGGCTGTGTACTTGTACAGGTAAACCACGTCAAATACATGTATGTTCAGTTCTCTTTCTCAACATGTCTGTTTTTTTTTTTACTTTTGAAAATTGGAATCATGAATGGTTGCTTGTCATTCAAAAAACAAAACCCCCCAAATGGAAACCATCTTGATAAACAAAAAAAAAAAGAAAAAAGAAAGAAAAACCCTCCTTGTTAAAAAAAAAACCCTGGACATGTACATGAACTGGTGTATTTTTGTTACCTGGCCGTGTTTAATTTTTGGATTGATTAGTAAAAACAAGCTGACCCAAATAAGCCAATTTTTTTTCTGCACATTTTATTTTCTGTGAGAAACAAGGTGATTTCACAGCATAATTAGTATGCTTAAAAATTGCACACACTGCAAGAGTCAGGAATAAACTTTTAAACTCAAAAACCTAATGAATATTTATTGCAACTTGAGAGGTTCCAATATTTTGTGTTGTAATTGGATAATAGTGAAGGAAAGTTACCAATATCTTTAGGGAGGGGGTAATGGGCAAAGTTTTATGTATTCAGTGTTTTTAATAATCTGCTTGTTTAAGAACTTCCCATCAATCTTTACCTTAGATTTAAACAGCATAAAAATGAGAAAAAGTAAAATGTTTTCCAGATTTTCATGTTAAGAAATAGAAAACTCATACCAACATGGAACCTACATGTACATTGTATTGGCCCATCCGTCCCACATCTTCCCAAATCCTCCTTGTGTAAGTAGAGGTACATGTATTTGAAAGATTGATGTAGCATGGCAAAGATGCCTTGCCAGTTTTGAAGGATGTATTGTGTCAAGTTCTTGGGCATTGTCTCCTATGGGAAAAAATGGAGAATAAAAAAGAAAAAAATTGGGAGGGGGGGAGGCAAAGAAATGAAAACAAAATGATGAAATGGGTTGAAAATAACCTTTTTTTTTTAAGCTGGTTAGTAGTTTGTTCCCATGTGGAAATCTCACCCCTGGAAATAAAGTGGTTTACTTCCTCCCCTGAAAAAAAAAATCTCGATGATGCCCTTGGTCCTGGGCAAGCCGGAGGGTTGTGCTCACTGCTCAGCCAAGCGTAAATATACACTTTGATTATACTAGAAATCATCTGCTCTCCTCCATGATACCATCCACAGTGCCTCAATGTGCAAACTCTTCCTGCCTACAGATACTGAAGGAATTAGACAGTGGCCACACTTCCAAGCAATATACATGTACACAGGAAAATGTTTATGAATTGAATCTAAGATGCACAGTTATGGTACATTCTACTCGGAGGCAGGTTCCGAATTTTTGCAGGACTGATGTTGTGTCAGAACAAAGAGGCTCCAAGAATATGCGTTGAGTAACCTTGGGAACATATGCACGACATGCACATATCCAAACTGATGTATAGATTTTGCAAGGATGGAATGGACCTCTGTAATGATGACACCAAACTTTGCTTACGTGGTGTGGTGTTCAGTGGGTGTACATGTAGGCCCCACTGGCCCCCACTGACTCTAGAAGAAAGTGCAAGTGTAAAAAAAGTACATTGTACATGTCAACAGCACATGTACATGTGGGCCTATTGATTTTTTTACACTTATGTGTATACTGGTATGTGTTTGCATTTATGGTACATGTATATGTTATATTTATTATCTGAATTCACTGTTGTAGTAGCTTGGTTTCAGAGTTTGAGAAGTAGTTAAGTAGTTTCTGGCTGAAACAGATCCAGTAAAACAGATGTCAGTCAGTTGGTCAATTCTGCGTATTTCATTGGCACATACTTGTGCGTGCGTGCGAAGTTGAAGCTTTCTTGTAACTGGTTTACACAAATTAATAAGGCACACATACATGTTCTGGCACAGCTGGTTTGCCAGGATGTGTACACGTAGTGAAATCCGTGTGCCACCAGGCTGGCAATCTTGTCAGATGTTTGTTTACAGAAGTAGGGAAGTAACAGTCACAAGTGTCATGCGCGAGGGTAATTCACATTGGCTCTTAACACCTGTTCTTGCTGTTTCTGAATCATGGGGTTTTCTCAGTCACTACAGTTCCCCGAGCAATTAGGCACACTATTCAAAGTTAAATTGTGTAGAAGTCAATGGTCTTGTCTGAGCAAACAGGTAAAGAGAATAATTGTGGCCAGTAAATGTACCTGTGTATCATGTTCATACTCATGTAGATGTAACATGTCAATATTCGCCAATACATGTGTCTGGTACATACATGATGTACATGTACATGTACACGGATGTGATTCTGTCACTGTTTCTGGCTGAAAATATCAACTGTGTCATTTACATGTAGTTCTT
This sequence comes from Acanthaster planci, assembly GCF_001949145.1. The sequence goes on from NW_019091411.1 coordinate 328,429, forward strand.
GGCCCCTAACCGCACCATTGCCTCTGTGTAAGGCATTATGCTGTCGGCGGAGAAGTGTAAAAGGGAAACGAGAGCATACTTGATTCGAAGATTGAACTAGCAGATACCGTCTGTACATAGGAAACTTCAATCAGAGTTCCCAATCGTAAAAATCTTGGCGGGGTCAGATGAAATTTCAGCTAGAAGCTTTTGCCTGAGCCAGAGAGCGTTGATAGCCTGTGGTGTTTTGTGGCACATTGTCGTGTGCTGGGCTTAATCAATTTCCTGAAGGAAGGAAACGGCTTGAATTTGGAGTCATTTGTCCAAGTAAAAGAAACAAAATACTGCTCGGGGTGCATTTGTATTCAAAGTATTTCTTACTGGTTTTTTTTTTGGGTTTTATACGTTTGTATGCAGAAGACTGGGATGAAGGAAGAGAACTGTTTTTACCAGACATACGTGTTGTATCTATTTATAACAACATTTTACAAACAGAACAAAATTGTATTGGATGTCATTTAATCAATTATTTTACCTCATTTGGAAAAAAACAAAACTGATCTCAACAAAACCATAGCCTCCTTTAGGGATGCAACTTTCAAGTAACCTACATGTAACTTTGTAAATTAAATATTAACCAAGCTCTCAACCAGAAGCTGATGCAAATGAGATTACAACAGCCGCAGTGACCAGCATTTTTATAATATGTCCCTTTGGATGCTTTTTCCAAACCCTGGTAAATCCAACCTCACCTGATTTGGGGTCAAATTCTGTAACATTGCATAATCAGACCAATAAGGCCATTTGTTCTCATTTCCAATGAATTTTGTAGGATTCAGTAGGATTTACAGTTTTCTGTTGTTGGATTCTATTAGATTCTGAAGGTTTAGTACTTTCTACTACAGTGGAACACCTCTGTAACGAACACGACCGGGTCCACGCTAAATGTTCGGTACAGCGGTTGTTCAGTGTAGCGAAATTTACTGCTGAACTTTTCGTTGCCATTTTGAATAGCGCCCTCTCTTGTCTAACTGAAGTGCACCCTCTTGTGATCCTATAATTTGCTGTTTTCTTGACGTTTTGCCATTGCATTCACGTTTAAGGATTCTAAAAATGTATCTGGTAATTATTTTGTTTTTTTCATTAAATCTTAAGTTACAAAATTGGTTGTACCTAGTTTTTCAGTTACGTAATTACAATTAACTCATCAACAACTGATGGCTTTTCCTTCTAATCCATGGTTAAATTATAGCCACTTGTCACTTTCCAACTTAAAAACGCGACCATTTTATCAAGCTGAGGTTTTGGAATTACAAACGGCAACTGCACAGTGTTCGGTAGGTTTTGTGCACAAAATTTTGTGAGCCAAGGACAATGTTCGGTACAACCGAATGTTCGGTATAGCGGTGTTCAGTATAGTGGCGTTCCACTGTATTGGATTCTTGTGGATTCAGTGGGCTTAACATTTTTTCTGTCTTGGGATTCTGTTGGATTGAGCAGGTGTTAAATATTCTGCCCTTGGAGTGTGTTGGCTTTACACTTTGTGCCACTGGATTCTGTTAGATTCTGTAGGATATAAAGGAAAATGGGTCAGGGATTTAAACAAGCAAGTAAAGTGAAAAGGATCTACAATAACTGAACTGGATTGCCTCCCAGAACAGTTGAAAGAGGGTTGAAAGCACTTAGATTAGAAGAGAAACCTCCGTCTTTGCCTTTTTACCAGTAAAGTTGTGTTGAGCCTATGATCTCGTGTTTCTTCCCACAGCTCATGAATGTGTTGTTATTGTTTCTTAATTTTTGCAGGAAAAAGCTGAGCCATGCTAAGAAGAACAAGAAGGATGGCGGGGAGAAGGCCAAAAGCCCAGACAAAACAAAGGTACAAGCTGCCATGCTGACACTGCACCCATAATTGTGGAAAGTTGGGCAACAACCTTGCTTGACTAAGGAGTGATGTCTTCAAGAAAACAGTTGTTAATCTGCTCTGATTTTTTTTTTTTTTTTTCATTTTTATTTTTCGTTTTTTTTTTCAGTGATTCCTTCTGTAAACTGGGTATCCCAATCAGCGCTGAAAAAAAAAAAAATCCCTGCTCTGGCAGAGCAGGGATTTTGAGTGTCAGTGGAGAAGTTCATCTCTCCTCTCAGCTGCATGTCAAACCTCAATGGGCATGAACTTGTGCTTTATGAAATTGAGTTTGCCAGTGGATTTATTACTGATGTTCCACATGCGTGATGAGTCAGTTGCGAGATTTTACAGTAAATTGCCAGAACTTTATCCGAATTCAGTATTCATCTAAGACTTTCTACACCCAGCTGTGTGCTGTCCTTTCTCGGTGGCAGGGGATTTTTGTAATTCATTTTATTTTCTTGAACTTTTGGAAATTCAGCACTGGATTTGTTCCAGTAGTGTTGTATGCTGTACAGGTAATACCAGGTAAAAGGACTCCACATAGGACGATATGATGAATCAATGGATGACCTATGATATTTAACTGTAACTATCCGTATATTACTCAAAAAGCTCTGAGTCATTGTCAGAACTGGGCGGGGACATGCATTGAATTTGCTCAAGGCAATATTAGCTGAAACCGTGGACAGAGCCCCTGAAGTCAGGGAGAAGGGTGTCATTTACATGTACGTTGTTCACCAAGTTTTTATCCTTGTCAAGAAAATATTAAAAGAATTTGGAATCATCCCAATGTGTATCTGTCAGGAGTTTCAAAGAAATTTGGCCAGCTGGCATGCACCTTTCATATCGTTACATGATAATAGTACATATGTACATGTAGTTACTTGGAAGAGACTCTCAAGAGCTGCATGATATTTAGTGCTATACTGTGCAGCTCGCACAGGTATACATGTACTGTACATGTATGTCAGTATTGACCAGCATACCCATATTTGCCATCGTTGTCGGGGTTAAAACGTCCAGCTACTGTCAGGGTTGAAACGTGCCAGATTGACTGGTACCTACGGTAGTTGACACCACTGCGAGCCCAGCAGCGAGTCCTTGTTGGCAGCCATCCTATTCTGGGCTGCATTGTACCCTGAGCATTTCCTTTCGCTGTGTTTGAGTGTGTCGTATCAACTTCCTGCACCTTCTCCTTGCCTGCTTGTCATGAAGGCCTGTGAGTAATTCAGGGGGAATTTTTGGACTGGTGCCGAAAAAGAAAACCCTGTTTGCATGTGAATAATGGCCTCCCGTCAGGGTCTGTTCTTGACAGTGAGTGATCTCTCTTGCTTTTTTGGGACTGCTACAACATTTAATGTCCTTGCGTATGTACATGTACCTGACTACACGTATTTTTTTTTTTGTACGGTACTTCAGGATTATGCATCATGAGTCAACCTCGTTCACTGGAAAGTGTAGGAGAAATTGTCCCTCTTGAAGGTTATGTACAGTTAAAAATTAGTGATTGATTGTCAAACCATTTGACACTCAAGGATGCGTTTTGCAGGGTACGGTACACGAACCTACCCTGGAGAATGGCTTTAGTTTTGGCTGTCTGCCCCTACTATTTAAAATGACAAGATGTCATTTGCATGCATGTGCATACAACTGCACATATAGCCTCTTTAGAATAGTTTGTGCGAGATTGGTACTGTACATGTATGTTTCCCATAGCAATGTTATCTTTTGGTTGACTTCAGGAGTGTTGCAATGCGATATTTGCCATAAAGACTTCCCGTGCCACACAGGCGGGTAAGGTACAGGTCAACTTTCAGGGACTCGCCACACTCGGTGTGTGTGCAAAACCAATGGGAAATGTTGCTGCCTGAGGGCCAACATGTTCAGCTTTGTCAGTATGCATTGATGCACTCTCTGTCTTACTGATTAGTTGAAGTGATTTGCTTCAGTTCCTAGTAACATATGAAGCAATTGATGTGGTATAACGATGCATAAATTTGGAATGCACATGTATAGCTGTGGTTCCGAAGAAAGGGAACACCCATGCAGTCGGCTGGTCGTTGTATGTAGGCTACCGGTACATGTAATCCTGTTGTGTCATTAGCTTTGTACGGGGCCACTAGAGGGTGCTGTTTGGCCCATGCAGACGGGCGAAGTGAGGCAGAGGCTGGTTGGAAAAAACATTGCCTGTGACCTGCGGATAGGAATAATGCAGGCATCCATGGGAAGTGGCTGCCACTGCTCACAAATGGCTTACACGTACATGTATGTGTAGCACAGGATTCATGTAGGTGTGCCCGCTATTTCCATCCACGGCTGAAACATTCTGACTTAGCTTTTGAGTGTTAGCGTAGAAAAGTGGCAAGTTAAGATATCTAAGAGGGCCTAAATATGCCTACATGTAGGCCTACTCAGTCATGTGGCTCAGTCATGTGGCTTGTCATACATGTACATGTACATTGTACCTGTACATACATGTACCTTGTGATATTTGTTTCTAGAATTTGAATGTGTGGAGTGGTGCTCTGCAGATACTCTTCAGAGGAAATCATTGCTGTTAAAGCACAAGCACATGTCTCCTGAGATGTACCGTACATTAACTCCAAGGGCCACTTGATATAATCTCACTTGCCTTCACTTCAAATACAGTGATCAAAACTTGCCATCAGTTATCCATGGAGATGAAGTTGTACAATTTGCGTCCTGGATGAGAGTTTTGTGAACACTTTTGTATACATGTGCGTTACCAACAATATTATTAAGATTCTTTGATTTAGTATACATGTAAGCTTAACATGTATATTTCTCCCAGCATCTTCTGTTTAGGTTTTCTGTGTGAAGAGGTTTGAGAGTTTCTTGCCTTCCTGAAATAAATGACACATTACTGGCACAGTCAAGCATCGCTACAGTTAGAAAACACACAACATCTAATGCAGTCCACAACCAACCAGGGCAAGTTTGAGCGGTGACTACAGTTGAACCATAGTTTGATCTGTGTCACTTGAATGCTGAATTATTTCGACCATCCAATTGACCATCTTTAACATGGTCACACCGCTGGTTATCAATAGCCGATGTATTTTTGTGAGGACAGAGGGAAATAATGAAAATAATTGTGCAAGATGCCACTGACCGTGGCAAACATGATTGACATTGAGATCTGACGAAATAGTTCAACTGTACATGTAGGGTTCTTGCCCTAGTGTGACTTTATTGCGTTTGTGCTTTGTTAAGGCTAGGCAGTTGACCAGAGATGGAACTACATGCATAGTTCATGCCAAACTTGTCCTGATTTGATTAACAATCTTTTCAAGTATTTCCATGTACAGTGGTTCCCAGTGTCTGTAATATTTGTGTAGTCTGCCCAACACGAGTCAGCTGTAACACTGCTCATTGTCCAAACAATTACAGGGAATGAAAGCAGGCTTGTTGGAGCCTTGTCAGACCACTGTAGGGCTTTTTCTTGTGGTTTGTTTTGTACAAACTTTGTTTTTGCTGATAGAGAGAAATTTAGGCTTAAGGAAATTCAAAGGTTCTTTTGCATGTACCATGAAATGCAATCTGGATACGTGTACATGTACCTGGCCTGTAGTAATGCTTTTTGATTTAAACTGTTTTTTTTTTCTGAAGGAGCAGACAGTAGTGTGTGGAAAAGGATGCGACTGCCACAAATGCAGATCTTTGAGTTACATGTGACAACTCTATCGTACATTGAGCCAGTGATGTTCCTCTGCAGAGCTACAGACAGTAGGCAGAAGTTGGCAGAAATTAACTCCAAATTCATCTGCCATGCAATTTGTTGTGGAGTAGACTCCTTGGCTGTTCATGGCCATGACGTACAATATTTGAACAGTAACCCTGATTTAATTAATGTGTAATTATTACAGGACTCTTCAAAACCAACCCCAAACCTTCAATACGGGTTACGATTTGCTTTTGAAGTCAGGAATAGAAATCAGAAATAAAAAATAAGGAACTTTCACATACATCCACACGTATGCTCTCTTTGGTTCAATTATTTGGGGATCATTCAGGATCCTAAAAAATTGTCTGTCCAGTAGAGCTGCCAGTCAGAGAAACTGGTAATTTGTCACTTGATTGAAGTTCATGTGTGTATGTCATGTACATGTGTATGTGGGCCAGGCATTTTAAAACAAGTCAAGAATGAGTCGTCAGACCGTACACAATTGATCAGCCACAGGGCTGCCAGCTGTCCTCGAATTGACTGTATGGTTTGAGGCATGAACGTACATGTACATAGTACAACCTGCAGAAATAATCTGTGTGTATGTACGCATATGCACAGGTGCCATGCATCCAAGGCATTTTATGGGCTTGTGTAACAGAGCATCAGAGTGATTCAGGCTGAATCACTCATGTTTGGAAGCTGGCCCCGTCTTGTGCGCAGTTGAGCGTGGCGGGGTGAGGGGAAGGGGCGAGAGAAGATAAGTCTCATTATTCAGCACCCAGGTGCAAGGACAACTCAAGGCATGTGTGCAAGGACAACTCCCTGTCATTGCTCAAACTCACGAGATATTCCTGCTCTCGGTCTCAGTGGGGTAATAGTATTAAGGAAGGGGTGGAGGGTTCATGCACGTGAAATTAAGTGGGGGGTTGGAGGGAAATTGTCGCCAATGTGGTTGGTTCCTTACTCAGAGGAGAAAAGGCTTTGGAGAAACCAGTGTCTCTGATTTTATGCCGTGTGAAAAGTGAAACTCGATGCCCTACTCAGGAGAATATGATTGGGGAAAATCAATGCATGATACAATTACCACACACTAACTTAGAATTGAAATCCAGTACCCCCCTTTTTTTATTTTGTTGTTTGGTGTGGATATGTAATGCATGTCTGTATGTGAAATGCTAATCTGCATTTTCAATAGTAATACGATACATGTGCATATCGTACTATCGCAATGCATCCAGGCTTGTGCGTGGGATAGTATTCTTGCCTTGGCTGGCGGTGTGATTGAGATGTTTGATTAATAAGGTGTCTGTAGACACAAGACGCTGTCCTTGTGTTATTCTTACCACTGCTTGTCAAGAAGATCCCATGTTAGAAGACAAATGTACACGGTTGCATACGTGAACATTTACCGGTATGTATACATGTACATGTCTGAGGTAAAATATTGAATAAAATTTTCTGAGCAAGAATTGCTCTGTACATGAGGCTAACAAGGGACTTCAGTATTTTGTTTACTTTGTTTTGGGAACACATTAGAGGTTTATTTTGGTTTATTTTTTACCCACACTAAGTTTCCTCTTGATTTAAAGTATAGACAAATGACTGTACTGCCATGGTACATACTGGTACATACATGTACGCATGTTGGTGCACATGTACCATAAATGTGTATGCTCGTGTACAGTAATTAACCATTGAATTTTAATTTTCCCGGCCAAAATGCTCACTGGTACGTGTAATTAAATTGATGGCTCTTCTAGCTTGCACATGTGCTGTAGCCCAAAGGCCCGAATAAAACCTGGGCAGAAGAGGTAAAAGAAGAACTTTCCAGTTGTAGAGGTGGGAGGAAAATTATGGAGTACACGAAGTAAGGTATTCCAGGAAAGAATCCACAGAATCGGTTACATGAACCCAAACTGCATTGGTGGGATTCGAGCCCTGGGTCACAGAGATGGAAGGTGAAGAAAGTACATTTACATGCCTCAGCCAGCAAACCTGGCTTCCTTTCAAGTTGAGGGTAACCCAGGACCTACCAGTACATTGTGTCATCTCTCAAACAAAACCTTGAATGCATCTTTGACCAAGGTTTGGGTTGCACCAGGACTTGTTATTAACCTGTGTCTGTCACATACATGTACATGTGTACATGTATGTGTATCTGTAATCATATTCAGAATACATGCTTGTCATCACTGATATTCACGAATTCCACCAGGGAACTTAAAAGGAACATGGGAAAAAATCTTTAGAAAAGATCAACCAACAGAGAGTACATGTATGCATTCAACAGAGTTACCCGCACATGTACATGTTCATGGTTGTAAATACATGAACATGTGCATGATATACATGATATACATGTATCCCTGGTATGTTCATGTACATCAGCTGTACAGTACACAGCTTACCAGTTTCCTTTTCACTATCAGATTGGGGTAATTGACGATGGACTATTCACAAAGGACAAACGTGCACTCCGCCAACCCGCGCATACATGTACATGTATAATATACATGTACACATACTCAAAAATTATGTTTGTCCCCGGAAGCAGAATTATGAATGAACAGCCTGCACTGCCGCCGAATGAAAGGGAAGTTGCTTGCTCTGCCCTTGTTGCATGTAGGATGTGAGCTTGGTCGAGGGGAGGGGGGACCCAACCGCATCATCGATTTACTTCCACATCAGAGACTGACAGCCGCGGTGTGGAATGCTCTCTGTGTGCTATGGGGATGCCTCCTCGACCGCTGGATGAACCCAACCAGGCAGTGATGAGGATGGTTTATATTTCTGGTCACAAATATTGTCCCTTGCCCTAGAATAAATCTTTTTTGGAGGGGTGGCCATCAACAATTAAATTAAGTCCTGAATGTATTTTAAGGTAAATCAAAAATGCTAGGAAGCCTCAGGTTCCAGTATGTCAAATACATAAGTTAGAATTTATTGTGAAAGAAATTTAATGTTTAATGTCCAGATGGTTTTTGTACATGTGTGTACATTTCATTGCACATATTGGACAGAAACCAAGACTCTAAAGTCAGTGATGTCTTCCATTAATTTTCCCATCTTGTTTTGGATTTAAATTTTGCTAATTACGTGGGCAACCAAGTTCATCCTCAATGGGAATGCAATATGGCATTACTGGTGAAAAGCAGTCAGAATGACCCATGCTAATCTCTTCCTTTATCCCTGCAAAGATGTAATCCTTCCCCTCGGCGTAATATGCATTGACCCCCTCCGCGTCAGTGATCGGTACTGCACTGCAGTCCCTGTGCATGAATGTACACTTTTAAGGGACTGCCGGGGAAACCTGACTCATTCCACATTATGAAGCTTGACTACTGTACATTTTATCTTGGGCTAAACATCTCTAGAGTCTGTACCGTCCACCTGCTTCAGAGATTATGTGCTTGGTTTTCTAAGAACAAATCGCAGGTTGGAAAAAATGGTCAAATGAAAGCAATCTGTGCTTGAACAGAAGGAAATAGTCCCCAATGTATACTTGTATCAGGTCATTGCAATATTTGGTATTTATGTACCGTACATGTACTCTTGAGTATCCTTTTTCATACAATAGAAAGAGTGTAGTCATACATTCTTAATTTTTTTAAATTCATGCTGGCTACTTTGCAATTCAGACCCATTTCTGTCATTTTAAGTGTTCAAGAAGTCACTTCGAGAGCTAAGCCTTGGTTGGCGAAAACAAACAAAACAAGTTTTTTTTCTGAACAAATTATCCTCTGCATTTGACCATTTTCCACATTTCAGTTATAGAGGTATCCTATTTTCACAGACTGCATCGAAGATCCTCATATTAGAGGATTTTGTCAAATGAATCCAGACAACAGGTTGATCGACTTGCTGCACTGATGGGCAATTTGAGGAAAATCAAATTGCCAGCTTCTATTCAAAGTCATGATTTGAAATGGACTGCTTCCTTGAGTCCTAGAAGCTTCATGCTTTTAGCCCATGTCCATAAATCTTTCAAAGACGGGTCATACTTAGGCAAGCCCTAAAATTCCACGGAGCATGCCCCCCCCCAAATTGATTTTGTAAATAATCATAATGGTCAGGGACAGTGGTGGGAGTTTAACCCCAATCATCGGGCATCCATTAAGATTGGTACCAAAGTTTGTTTATTTTTCAAATCATGGCTTCGCCTCTGCTGTGGCCTCATCTTGAGTTCCACGGTTTTGAATGCAAATTATCTAAATAAAAGTTCTTCAAATATGGGCCTTGTATGCGACAATTGGCTTTTTTCTGTTTGATACTGCGCTGGCTGCGGCTTGAAATTACACATGACTCTGTGGGATGTGGCTGTAGTCACAGCCATGGACTGCGTAATTGCAAGCCACAGTCAGGTAAATGGGACACAGCCTAAACTCATGAAACTAAAGCCTGAAGTCAAAGTCAGAGGCAATAACCAGGATTTGGGGAAACTGCCAGTATGTTTGTCGAGTACTGTCATGGAATCAGCATCATGGAACCCCTCTGTTTTTACTTCATACAGGATGTCATGCCCCAGTTTTATATCAGTGCAAAGGACATTCCAAATATATATTTTGTTCCATCCTTAGAGATCATGCCTTTATTACAGTAGAAATATACATCAAATTAAAGTTTACTTTTTGTTTTAAACTCCATCCTACAGAAGGAGGTCAACCCAGACTCCATCCGCTTCCAGCCCCCCAACATCGAGCTGCAGGGCAACGCCTCGGCCTTCTGCATCTACGCCACAGTACGGGAGTACGTGCTGGAAAGAGACACCATGGAGCGGGAGTTGATCCTAATGAGGGCCAACTCGGCCACCGGAAAAGGAGAGGAGTCCGGCTGCGAGGGGGAGGAAGCGGCCAAGACGGAGGACACTCTCCGATTTCATGTACCCAAGGTAAGACAACCTTCAACCACTGCGGATTACCGTTTCTGCCAGAGGCTGTTTAACGGAACTCTACTGCAGAGAACTTGGGCAAGTTGTCACAAGGGATGCATGATGCTGGGGACAAAATTGAGGGTACCATGCATCCTCAAGGAATTTATAAAACACTGCACATAGCATACTAGTTAACATTGGTTTTGTTACATTGCACTGTTTGCAATGGATCAGAGGTTACCATAAACTGGTTTACTCTCACAACGTGTCATGTTGGACGTACAGGCCTTGTATGTAAGCAAGTGTGTCAAAGGATAATATATCAGTCTCTACCTTGTGTCCTTCTACCGGGAAGATTGTTGAGCAAACTTCAGCAAAGTCGTTCGTTTAAAAGGTCGCATGACGCTTATGTCTAGGGATCAACCGATGATCAGATCGGACATTGGATCAGGCTGATGTTTGGCAACATCTGCAAAACATTGGATGGGCAAAATTTGATCTTCCTTGCCGATATGGGTGCCGATGTTAACTTGAAGAAAGGAACGAACTCTGCACTCAGTTTTGGCAAATACAAATCTCATATTATGATATGAGCGTGAATAATACCAGTGTTTTTTCATTTGGTGAGATAAATGAATAGTTATACCGTTAAACCCACATAAAGTATCCCTGAAAATTACATCTGCACAATCTGTGCTGCAACCACTCAACGCACAGACTTCGCACCCAAGGAGCAGTCAGTGTACATGTTTACCATTTCCATTGACCCCCATGAAAAGAGGCAGGGAACTACACCTCGTGTGGCCAGTCTGAGGGAAGCCCTCGATTTAGCCTTTACTCAAGGCGTGCATGGCTACCTGGACACATGACGTGCGTCTCTGCCGTTGGCATGACGGAGACACCAACGTGAGTGGCGAAGCCTTGAGCCAAGCATGGTGCACCGGTGCCATGCTTGCCTTGACTAAAGGCAAGCCGTGATTCAGCCCGAGGTGCTATGTGTCTGTTCTGCATGTATGCACTGCTTGCGTTGGGTTTGAATACAACGGAGCACTATCGGTATCGTGTGAGCGGTGATGTGATGTACACAATAAGCCATTTGCGAGTTAAACTTGAATGAAATCTGGTACACTGAGTTATTTGATTGCACACAAAAGTAACAATTTTAATTTCCCAGACTAAAGACGCTGTTGCTATACCTGGTGATTCGGGGCAAGCTGTTGCCTAGTGACCACCATCTCTGGAATGGACTGGTTCCTTTGTGCCCTTCTTTTCTATTGAGAACAGTGTATTGGTGCAAGGCATCTTTTACGTAACTGAGCAAAAGTTTGCCCCAAATCACAAGGTATAGCAATAGTGTTTTTAGTATGGAGAATTCAATTTATTATGACCCTGTGAATTAAAAGAACTCTGAGTACCAGATTTTATTCAAAGGTCACTCGCAAAAGGCTTATTCTCTCACCTCAATGACAGTAAAGGCGAAAACCTAATCCTATTACCAGTAATGTGTAAACCGACATTTGAATTTTAAGGGAGTACACTGGTTTTTGCGTTGGTATGAACAGGCCCACATGTACTGGTACATGTACATTCCATTAAGGTTGCATTTTCAGTTATTGTTGGTAAAGCATCAGATCGGATCGGACATGGGCCAGTGTTCCGCTTAAAACATTGGACATTGGCAGTTAAAACCTACATGTACATCGGTTGATCCTTACTAAGTCCTTTTCCATGGAACAAATTCTGTCATGTGACTTACATGTATGTGCCCTTTTACCATGTGTCATTATGTCATAAATGTGCAATATTTCAACTTAATGTTGGGGGTATACTGAAGCAGAAACAAAATATTTTAAGTTGGAACAATACAAAAAATTGACCTTTGTGACCTAATTTTGCTCATATGCCCTTCTGCCAGGTACCCAACGATTTCATGTTTGAATCTGCATAGCTTAAAATGTTAACAATGAAGAAAAATTAATTTCAAACATCACACCCCACACTACAGTCTTTACTTCATCTGTCATCTTAATGAATGCAATACAATGTACACGTACCTGTAGGCAGTTCCTGTTACGTGCTTGACTGAGTTGGTAGATTACATCTACCGGCTGCTATAACCTTTGATGTCATTGCATTCTGTTGGATTTTTATGATTTATGAGGGCCTTGGGGAAACCCTAGCTCAGAAGAACTACCATTCATGGTCGTAAAGTAAACATGCACCTACGTTGCAAAAAGTGTAACAATGTTCCATCATGAGATTTGTCCCTCTGCCACTGAAAATAAGCCTGTGTTGTTTGTGCTCCTAATGTGCCCCCCCCGTGAAGTGCCAAGGAAAGCGTGTATTCAGAGGCCCACGCTTGTAGTTATAAACAAATCCCAACACAACTTAAATCTGCTCTTGTTGACCGCTGTTGTAGGTTGTCGGTATTGGGTTGCGTAGTGTGTTTGTCCTCATCAGGGATACCCACAGCTCTTACCCGGTTCTGTGTGCCCGTGCCCTGCAAGCCCTGTTGGATATGCTACAGGGGCAGACACCAGAGGGCCTTGCCAGGGAGCCCGATGACATGATTGGTAAGCAGTTGTTTTTTTTCTCAGTAGCATGTACTAGTGTTTTAGTTGAGACCAAGAAGCCGTAGACCAAAGTCTAGAGTTTAAAGACCAAGACACAGACCTGGAATCCTTAAATATCCCAGATGGAAACCACAGGGTGCCAAGACTGACATTGAAACAGGTCAAAAACTGATCTCAAGACCAGTCTCAAGACCTACATGTACAACACTGGCTCCTTGAACAAGTTTGTCACTCCCAAAATTATGGGGAGCTGCATGTAATGCTGACAATCCATCCCATTACCATCTGACATACGGTATGTATGCTGTGGCAGTGATCAAACTTGCTAGTGAGGGCTGTTTCCGTCTGTTCCTCGTGGATTATGATTAGCTAAGCTGGAAACAATCTGTGGTTGTTGCTTATTTGACATCATTTCCATAATTTCTTAAAACTGTACCAAAGTTGACTATATACAAAACATTCTCTCGCTTTTACATTTTATGGTGTCTAATTCATGTTATTATATGTAATAGCTTTTTTACGGATGCCCATTATACCAGAGCCCGATTTTTTTTACCTGTTGAGCAGAAAAGATTTCTTAGCACATTTAGGTGGTAAGTGAAGATCTTCCAGGTACGTGTACCACTTACAAGCAGCGTGTACTACATGACTTTTTTGGTGGTAAACTTGTTTGTGCTTGAGCACGAATCTTTTGTGCTTAACATGTCCATGTCGTTAGTGTGAATCACATGATCGAACCATGGGTAGCGTCTGAATCATTTAGCCACAGCCTGCATTAACACAAACGTCTGCAGGAAGCAGCTGCAGCTTCCAGGGGGACTCCAGTCATTTTCTGGCATACATACGGCAAAGTATTTAAATGTTGATGAAACTACAATCACAGGTCTGCTTGTTGTTTTGGCAGATTCCCTGTTTGAGCTGCTACTGGACCTGGCCATCGACCACCGGCAGGAGGTCCCTGAGACCCACGGCCTGCCCTCCATCTCCTCCCTGAGCTGTGCGTGCCTCCTCAGCCTCATCATCGCCAGCGGCAACACAGGCAAGATGTTGGCGGGCATAGCGGCCATCCTCATGAGCACAGGCAGGCCCTCCCAGCAAGCTTTCAAGGTGGGTGACAGGGGGACCAGCTCCATATTGTCATCGTTTTTCTGTCATATGCCCATGCTTTGTGGAAGCTGTAGTGTTTTACAGTCGTGAGTATGTATATGTATTTTTATATTTATGCAGTATTGCATTTATGTGCAATTTAAGCCTCTTGCTGTGTGACACGATGTTAATAAACCAGTTATTGAATTGAATGCTTAGTTGGGAAGTCTATTCTGTGATATGGTGTAAACTCCATTAAAACTCAGTGGTGTTGATGTGCAGTGTTTGACAGTGATGCACTCAAACTGGTCTAGGGGTCAGGCAGGTACCCTATCTTATGCATTGACTGCTCATTGTCTTTATTAGTACAGCGTGCTACTTTAAAGTCCAATATCCCTAACCTTCCCCAACCACACAGAATTAAACAGTAATAAAGTGTTTAATTCTGTGGGGATAGGTCTGGTAGGCCCAGACAGCTGGCTTTTGCATTGTGTTTGACATACCTCAGAAAAGTCCAACAGCCCCTGTGCACAAAGTCCCATTTGTGCACAGAGGCTGTGCCCCATTCACACAAAGTTAAAGTCCCATATTGGTGTTTAACTTTGTGTAAATGGGGAAGGTTAGGGCCAGCAACCCCTGGGCAGTTAGGGTTAAGGAAACTCTTGGCAATTTATAGTACTTATTGAGAGATGCTTATGTGTACTAGTACTTCTATCCATGGTTATATGTTATATGGTGGCCCAGATAAGACTTGCATTTACAAGATGGACAGCTACAGTCATTATGCTTTAAGTATATACACATATTTATGAGTTTGAGTCATGTCAACTTTAATTATCATTGATCAAATAATGGAAACTGCAGTTCATATTCAAGATGATAGTTTTGGACAAAATTAATTGTGTAATTTTTGGCACCAGTAGTTCTCTTTGAAAACTAGAGTTTTTTGACTAGTGGAGGTACATTGTAGTAATTTTCGTTGAAGAAGTTTAGTTCTGTGTCAAGGTTATTTTGTTTGGTTTTGTTTGCAGGTTCCTTCTATTCTGTCAAGTCTACAGCGTAGCGTACATGCTGTTCTACTTGGCAAAACGCACTTCCCTGATTGGTTAACATCTGGCATTCCCAACCAGTCACAGCTGGACTCATGGGAGGTGCAAAACATAGATATAGGTGAGTTGAAAGGATGAGTGTGTAAGGTGGTTTTGTGCAACGTATCAATACAAGCGCTATTAAGTGGATTGTGCTAGTTGAGAAACCAAAATACTGGGTGGTTGTAAATTTGACCCACTGTGAATCTGTGAATGTGCAGTGTTTGATTGGCACTGACTACCTTGGCAAGCAGCCAATCAGGTAGGCAGTTAGTCAGCCAGCCAGCCAGCCTGCCTGCCAGCTAGCTAACCGGTCAGCTAACCAGCCAAGACCTATAAAAGCAGCGCATATTTGAACTGCAGTTGCTGTGCAAACATTAAATGTGGTACTTAAACGGTACCCACATGCTTTTTTCTTTTCAGATGCATGCTGTGACAGTAACAGTGCAATAGCCAGCGATGGTTCTTACTTATACATACACACTAACACAGGCCTGTACAAGGCTGGCTCAGGATACTCAAGCACAATCAAGGTAAGGCAGTTCCTCTTGACTTTGATGCAGAATGGTACCATCCAGTGTCATTTAGTGAACTCTGTTAATACACAGCTGTATCTAATATTTCAAACACTTGAATAGAATATGTGGATGTTCGCCCCGGCACTGTTGAAATGTTATTAGGAAACACTGTCGGGACTTTCCTGGAGACGGTAAGAACAAATTGTTTGTCTAGTTTGCTTGGGCGGGATTGTGAAACTGGCCACCTTCTCCACACAGAGGTTCTGCCCATGAGATCACAAACCAATTTTAATGGCAAAATTGTAACAAGCATTATACATTTAGGCTTGCTTCTAGTGGTAAATGAATTGTATGAGAAAAGCCTTATTGTATCAGAAAACCCATCAAGGCCCGGGATATTAGAGACCATTAGAAATGGTGCATATGGGGGAGACGTTTTCAGCTGGGAAAGGTTGGGTCGTTATATTACTGTTTTGTGCACATTGATGTGAAATACACATTGCTTACAGTGCTAGCGTTAAAAGAACCACATGGAGGCATTTTTTAATTGCCCATTTTCTGAGCCACATACGTACCTAGCATGCATACCATCTCCGTTGGTATTTGATGGCTGACTCCGTGCTTCATCCAATTCAAGGGGCCCTCCAGCCTTGCAATTATCAAGTCCTGATTTGGGCTCTTACAGACCCTTACATTGTAGTTCTCACTCCCTAAATTTGGTCCTGTGCAACTTGAGCAGCGTCGCATACCGTTGAAGCGCAATATTTAACAGTCTCTTTTGGTCCTGTGTCGCAGGGTCATATTTACGCAGCCAACCGTGAGTTCCACCCCCACGAGCGAGGCTGGTTGGCAATAGCCAGAGGGCAGCTGCTGTACAAGAACGCCGCGCGGGATCACGGCGGGGCCGGGTGTACGGTGGTCGTAGTGGACGTCGACACCCTGAAGGAGATGGGGACCATTGAAATCCCCATCCTTGGTAGGTGGAATTTTTTTCATTTTTAAATATTTGTCTGGTGAGGTAGGAGTCCGAACAAAATGACCAAAGGTTGTAACATAATTCAAATGAAACAGATCAAAAGTGTAGAGTTTACATAAGCATACGCATCCAACTGTTTACTTCTGCATTAAGTCTTGATTTTTTTAATGAAAAGAAATATATTATAGAGTGGGAAGATTACAGAGTAATGGATGTGATTTCATATTCCATAACAGGTGGCACTTCAGCATCTCTTCTTTTCAGTGATAGCGAGAGCATTGGGTGTATGTCGGCTTTAAATGATGTAAGTCTTTTTAGCTTAACATTGTGTGTAAATGTACTTTCTAAAACCTGTCACAATATATATGTTTTGTTAGCATCTCTTCAGAAAACCAGAAGGAACTTTTGATTTATCTCAAGATGTGGTTTTAAATTTTTCTTTTTAATCTCAGGACTCCTTTGTGGTTCAAAGCTTCAACCCACAGACCTCACCCATGTTGAAGATCGGGGAGTTGCCCGTGAAACTGGCCCGGAAATCCCTCCTTGCGTATGGCCCATGGCCAGCCAGCAGCAACAAGGAACCTCACATGGAGAAACAAGAGATCGGTAATTAGTGGACATCTCTGGCCATTTAGGTTTGTTGGGGCATGGAGGCCTGTAAATGCCTGGAGGCATCTAAAGGCTCCAAAGACCCCTGAATGCCTGGAGGCATCTTTGGGTTTGGAAGCCTCTTAAAATTGAGAGACTGCTGAAGGCCTCTGAGGGTCACAAGACCTTTGAAGTGCCCTGGAGGCATCTTTAGGGTTTGGAAGCCTCTTAAAATTGAGAGACTGCTGAAGGCCCCTGAAGATCACAAGACCTCTGAAGTGCCCTGGAGGCATCTTTAGGGTTTGGAAGCCTCTTAAGATCTGGAGACTGCCGCAGACCTCTGTAGGCCGCAAGACCTCTGAAGGCCTAGTGGCTTCTAGAAGCCCGGATTTCTCTTAAGGCCTGTAGGTCTCTTTGGGTCCCAGAGGCATCTGAAGTATGTTTGGAAGTCAAGACAACCATGCCTGCTTGTTGTTTGACCGCAGCGCATGCTCTGTGCTGGCATGGTGTCTCAGCCCATGGCTATGCTTCCTATAGTAACCCTGGAGGTTTCTGAAATCATTACTAGAGATGTGGTGTTGGTTTTCGTTCCCCTCCAGACATCTCTGCTTCTGTTTTCATTGACCCAGTGCCCGAGATGTTCCAAATACTTTTCTGCCACTGTTGTTTTATCCTCCCAACAGAAACCGGAGGAAGCAGCGAGTGCATGTACATAGCGGCTGGCAAAGAGTTCTCGCTGATCAGAACCAACTCTGGAAAGGTATGCGCACAGTCATCTTTATTTTTGCCAGGATAAATGGTTGTTTGCTGTGATCCTGTATAGATGCAAGGGGCAAAGCCCTTCTGCTTTCGGAGTACTTTTGTCAGTCAGTTGAATTTACCCTCCTGATAATTTTTCTGTGCAAACCTTTACGGGATGCATTTAGTGTTGTAAATTCAGCGGCGTTGATTTTTCTTCCATCCATTGATTTGGTTGATATGGCAAATTTGCAAGAAAGTTTCATTATTCAGAGTAAGACAGACAAGTGCAGTGTCTGACTTTGCATTGCGTTCAGTGGCTTGCCTGTGTTCGCGCATTTGTGTTGACTGTACCAGCAGATCTTTGTGAACTCTGTGGAAGTTTCGTAATGCAAGAGGATGAAGAATATTAAGCATGATGTGATCTGTCAATTTTTCATCCTTGGCCTCGTAATTGAAACCATTAACAAGGCCAGACACAGGATTAGTCACAAGACCAGTAGCAAATGACGGTGAACAGTGAGTGGAATGAGTTCTGTGTAGTTCACTGGAATAGTTTCTAACTTGAAGTCAGAGTGGAGGCTCGTGACTAATAGTCTAGCTTGTGACTAATAGTCTTTAAGGGATGTTGACTGCAACATTGTCCTTGGTATTCGTTGGTGGAGTTCAGTTGAGATTGAACCTAAAAAAGCCACTCTTGTTGCAGGTGCTGTTCACGGGCAAAGCCCAGAGCTTGGGCATCAAGCAGCCCGGCCAGCCCAGCGCCAAGTGGTCAGAGCTGCCCATCACCAAGTCACCCAAGATAGTGCAGTGTAGTGTGGGGCACGACGGCTGCCATGCAGCCCTGCTAGGGGAGGACGGTAATGTCTACTTTGCTGGGACGGCCAGGAAGGGCGAGGACGGAGACCAAGGTACAGTGTCAACCAGAATTTGGTTGAATCCTCAATAAGGCAGTATTTATGTGACATTTTTGTTAAAACCAAACCTGTCTAGGCAGCAGGTCTCCACAGCAGGCGGTGGGCTCTAAATGTTAAAACTTAAATCTTCCCCTTGGCACTAATTGTTTAGCTTTTGAAAATGGAGATTCTTTGGTAAAATTGAGCCAGTTACAAGTTTTTAAGGACGTAGCCATTTTAAGGTCTGCCCTGAAGCCGTTGGAACATGTCACACATCGTGCCTGCTACAAGTTTTGGGATGTGTCAAAATCGTTATTGTGGTAACTGTCTTAGTGTAAATGGGTCTGTGAATTTGAAGTGGTTCAATATTGAATCTCTCTATTCACACTGCATTTAATGAATGGCACTTTTTGAGATAGGGCAAAGTATTTTTGAAGTTTGGAAAGCCACATTGAAACTTAACCCTCCCATGCAAAGACACATTCTTGAACCAGTTGTCCTATCAGTCAAAACCAGTCAAATTTCCCATATGTGTCTGTGTACTGGGGGGAATCAAGTAAAAGGAACTTTTGACTGTTTTTGACGGTTTATAGCAAAAGGAGGGTGAATACCACAACACTGTAGTTAACCAAGTCTCTGGAGGCTGGTTGACTTGATCAGTTGGAAATGTCCAGGAAAACTTAGAAACTTTGACAGGAGAAACACTGTTGAACTGGTTACTTTCAGTGAAGGGACGTCGACAGCTCAAGCCGTCCAAACCCAAGAAGATGCTTAAGATGGATGGCAAGACGGCGGTATACGTGGCCTGCAATAACGGCAGCACAGCAGTAGTCACTAAAGAAGGGGAGCTGTACATGTTTGGCAAAGATACACACAACACTGACAGCAGCACAGGTAAAGTCACATCAGCCTGGGAATCAGATCTAAAGCAAATTCAAATTTGTTTCTCGGGTAATACCATTACAAGGAAGAATTCTTTTCATATGATTTTGCAACATGAAGCAAGGCTGCATTCCAGTGATTTACTTGTGTAAAATGAGAGCACTCCTGAGCTCGTTATTGGCAAGAGTACAAGAGTAAGCGAGTGTCCTGTCAATCAGCCCGGAGTATATACTCTTGCATCACATGTTTGGCTGAAAGTTTAACACTTGATCGTTTGCGCAAAGTAATATGCACGCAACATTATGCACAAACGTAAAACTTGCAAAGGAAAGCCTGATGCGAAGTACAGCCATAAGTCAATAAAATAATCTGATGGATTTGTGTATTTGGGATAATACAGTGGCCGGGTTGTGTTCTTATAAGAGCTTTGTCGTGAGCCAAAATTTGTTGCTCGTGCGTAAGTGAAAACCAGATAGCTTATCACAGACGAGAAACAACTTTCCATTTATTGTACCCTGCAGGATTGGTTGGCGACCTCAAGAATGTGAAAGTCACGCAGGTGGCACTGGGCAAGGCCCATGCCTGCATCTTAACCAGTGGCGGCACGATCTACACGGCCGGCATCAACAACAAGGGCCAGTGTGGCCGGGGACCAGCCCTGGGGCCAGGTGCCGGTAAGGACGGGAAGAATGCCAACAATGTGGCCCAGAAGGAAGGCACCGCAGTCAGCCCGGATGAGGTGTGCGGGAACAGTGGGGGTGATGGGGCCAGTGCCTCATCTGCCGCTGTCCAGCTCATGAGAACGCTCATTGCAGAAGGTAAGCAGGAAACAGTGTACACATTGCTGTTAAGCTCATGATAGTGCTTATTGGAGAAGGTAAGCAGGAATATGTGTAGACTTGCTAAAGTTATTGCGAATGCTCATTGTAAAAAGTGATCAGAAGAGAAAAACTTAGCTGCTAAGTTCTTGAGGATGCTCACAACAGATGTTTAGTGGGAAAAATATTGACCTAGCTGGGTTTTTTTAGAAGTTCATAAGAATTCATGAGAAAAAGTTGAAGGTTCCATTTTTGCAAGATTCTTTTTGAAATGCCTTTAACTGAGAAGTGGCTCTAGCGACATGTAACTCAATTTGTCTCGTCAGGTCACTTTTGTTTGGAGACATGAAAACTCTGGCCTGACAAAAATTCTACTTTATTGGGTTTATCGTTCAATTTGAAGTTGCCTTTTGTTCACTTCTCAGGCGAGGCAGCGGGTGACATCTTGGCCCCTGGGGTCGAGGAGGACCTGGAGGAGGAAGAGAGGGAAGAGGAGCAGTGTGACCATGAATGGAAGGTGGGCCAGTGCATGATATGCTCCCTGTGTGGCCTCTGCACGGGCTACGGAGACTCCTGCGTCAACACCTACCAGCCTGGAAGGAATCCTGGAATGTGAGTCTCTGGGGTTTTGGGGGGCTTGTTGAGAAACTGATGATGGATGGAAAGATGGGGTCGGGACAAAGGGGTGGAGACCTGCGTCTTTGTGCCTATCAGCTAGGCAGGAATCCTGGAGTGTTGAGTTTTTGGTCATCGTTGGCTCGTGAGGAATGTCTTGAGTAATAATGTGAGTTTGTGGTTTTGTTTGCTTGTGAGGAATAGCTTGAATGATAGTGCCAGTCTCTGGTTTTGTTGGCAAAGGGGATGGTGAGAGTCAGAAAGGGGA
>NW_019091411.1:360742-388437 GCF_001949145.1 Acanthaster planci
TCCAACATTTCTGAACTAAAATAATGTTCGTCAAAGCATAAAGTTTTGCTTCCCAGTTGTACTTTCTCATATTGCTCACTTTGCCAACCATCGTTTCACCCATGGTTCCAAGTTTAAACTCGATAAGTTTAACAAGGTGTGCGTGAAGACAACCTTTTAAGTTAAGTTTTCATCGGTTTTTGTAACTGTGGTCCTCATTTTTATTGTGATTTGTGTAAAAATAGTTCAAAGCACAGTGGAAAATGTCAATTAAAGCTAGCTTGCCAAAAGTAGAACAAGTCGTGAAGGTAACGTAAAGAGTTCCAAAAAAAGAATCAAGAGCTAAAATAGAGTTGAAAAAAAAAGGCTAACAAAGCGTGCAAAAGTGTCAGTCGAGGATTTGAATCTTAAATCTTGTCTTGATTTTGAATATGGTATATTGATTTTCCCTTTGCTCTTTGCACCTGCAGAGTGACGTTCCAATTCATGAGTTCCAAGAAGTCTAACAATGGAACAGACATCAATGCTGGACAGATCCCACAGTTGTTGTACAGGTAGGTTGGCAGTGCATTGTGCTTGTACTCAACACATGGTTGATGCAGTTTGCTGCGGTCCAACAATACATTGTTTTACATGTACTTGGATGGATTTTCACTCTACTTGACTGTGTGCGTTGATTTTTCCCTGCAGGTTACCCCAGCCTGATGTGAGTTCGTCAGGTGGGTTGTCGTCCCAGACGGAACCTGTGCACATCCTCACACCCAGGTTCAGCAACACAGTCAACTCGGTAAACCATTATTGTGCTCTCGTGGCAATATTTCATCAGCACGAACGAGTATTATTTTGAAACTTGGTGACAAAATGTAAAATGCTTTGACCTCATTTTTAGCCCTACAATATTCAAGTATTGGCTTTGTCCCGCAATATTTAAGTGAGCTCGTCTCTGTTGAGTCTTGGCGTAGTTATTGCCTGTGTAGTTTTGAGATAGGTGTTGTTTTTAATTACCTAGTAGGTGGTAGTAAACTACTTTTGTGGACTAAGCCTTTGAGTTTAGTGTACCTAACCTGTAGAACTGACTACCATATCAAGAATGCAGCCAGCCTTGTTGCTTTTGAATCTTTTTGCTTTGGCTTTAATACCGAAATTCATTTTTGTTATCGTATGTCTACATTTGTAACTGAATATCTGGTGATATCTGGTTTCATTTGTTCCCCCACCCGTAGGAGGTGTTCAAGTCCCTCCTTCGCCTGCTGGATTGGAGCTGGAACAAGCTGGCAGAGGGCATCTTGCTGGCTCTCAAGCAAGGAGGCAAGAGGCTGCTGGACTTCGCCCTTGACCTGGAGAGACTCATGTACATAGCCACTGCTTGCCTGCGACTGCTGCGCAGCTACGTCTGCGAGATTTATCCGAGCCCTTGTAAGACTGCTGTAGCCGTTTTCCCCTCAGATTTTTTTTTCTTGCATGGATGAAATTCTGTACAGTTCATGTTGTGCACAGTTGAACGAAATGCTCTGTGATACATTGTGTCTACAAAACCCTAGAACACACCCAAAGCACCCAAATATTGTTTGAAATCCGGGAAATGTCTGATGGAGCTAATGATTGCAAGGAGATGGGCATAAAGTAAACACCAAACTGGATTGCCTTTAGTCAAATTCAGGAGGACAGTAGATCCGTAGAATCAAAGAATTGTTGGATCTGAAATGGAGTCATCTGTTTCACTATGGTATGTGTACATTCCATTACAAATAACTCATAAAGGGTTTTATGAAAAGTTGACAAGCTGGTTATCAACATTTCATACTGTGTTTTTTGTTATCTTTAAGATTATGCTAAGCTTGGGACTAAGCCCAATTTCACGGCGCTGCTTAACGCAAGCAAAAAATCGGCGCTTAACATAGCAGAAAATTCTGTGCTTATGGCGAACGTATTTCTTGAGCGAGGAATTTGGGCATGCGTACATCTCGTAACTAAGGATTCTCTGCTTAAGGGGTTAGCACAGAATTTTTGTGCTGGTGTGGTTAGTGCAGAATGGAGATCGTAAGCATGGAATTCTGCGGTAAGCAGCGCCAGATTTAAAGTGGCAGTCCTTTTGCATCAGCTTGTGAATCTAAACTGATTTAGCTGATTTTTCTATTGACACAAAAGTGGGAACTGTGTATTAGTAACTTGTGAGTGTACCTCACAGAGTGAGTCTGAAGACCTATTTTTCAATAATGTTGTTCTAGTTCACTCAGTGCAGCATCTGCATGAGAGTGGACTTTAGACGAGTGAAAAATGTCGAGGGTTTGCGTAGATATGCACTGTTCAAGGCTCTTTTATAAAGGTCTTTAAGTCAACAGTTGATCTGGTGACTCGCGTTTTGTTTTGTCAGATTGGCTGACATTTGTTTTGCCTCTTTGTACCCTCAGCTGCCGTCACGAAAAAGCACCCGACAGAGAACGGCCAGCTGGCTGAGTCCATTGCTGCCTGCTGCGACCTGCTGCGGGTCATCCTGTCTGATTCCACCCAGCCCGCCGTCCAACACCTAATGAACCGCACCACGGCAGCGGCGGCGGCGGCAGCAGCAACGATGGCCATGGCTGAGACGCAGCGCCTGCGGGCGCTGTGGGACAACATCCTGGCCGAGTGCCACAGGACATTGGTTGCCTGCTTCCATGCTTTCTACCCATCGGCCCAGCTCAAGTGGCTGGTCTTGTGCGAGCTGCTAGGCTCCATGAGCACTGTGAGTGTTGAAGGTTGAGATACTTCAGAGTAATTCATCAGTATATCTCAAGAAAGCCAGTGGTTTGTTCCACAAAAAAAGGGGCATAAACGGCAAAGCATATTCAACATGGGCCTTTACTGGGCTGTGGACAGATGTTAGGAGGACCAAGTTGTACTTCGTCACAACTTCCGGTTCAAATATTACATGCATGAACCAATATCAGGCAGTTTGAAGAAAAGGATATGCAAATTCAGACAGATATTATTGGTTTGATTCAGTTGCCCATTGCCTTCTGATGAAGAGTCATAGGTCCTCCTTAAATCCATTCATAATTACATGTTTATTGTCATCACTAACAAATCAATTGTTAAAGTCTAAAACCTTTATAACAGTTGTTTTGATGTGACTGTACAGTTTTTCTTTGTTAATGAGTTTTGATAGCAGATGGATCTTGTCAAGATTGTGTCTTCTGAATGCTTGTTGTTGGACTTTAGTCCGACGAAGTGTGCATTTTGCAGAACGCCTGTCAACACAATCTTTTCTGTTTTTCTTAGTGCCCATGGTGATTGTTACTTCAAGTTGTGTGTGTTTTTTTTGAAGTTTAATCTTTCACTTTTTTCTCTTTTTAAACACAGTAGTATAAGATTTATATTGCCATAGTTACTTGTGAGAGAACTCATGCATTGTTAGTTCTTAAAAGCTTCAGCTGGAAGTATTATTGATTTCTCATCACCCACCCCATCTTCACCCCCCTTATTTAAACGATTCCGTGCTCTCTCAGCAAGCGGAGCAGACAGAATCCAACGGTAACCTGCTAGCGGCAGTGCTGGAGGCCCTGTGTCACCCTTCGGTGCGCCTGTCCAGCGTCCTGCCCATCCTGAGGGACAAGGAGCGGGACGGCGAGGCCGGCCCCCCGCTGACCAAGCAGTGCTCCATGGAGGACGCCTCCCCGACCCTGGCTGCCACCGCCACCGCTGCGACAGCAGCAGCAGCAGCGACGGCAGCTGCCGCCGAAGTGAGTTCAAACTCTATGGAGCTTGTGGCTCTCATGGAAGAACGCATACAGGTTTGCATGCAACCTATTAACATTTGGTTTTGTTCTGGTAGTTATTGTAAAGCCATTCTGTGCTTAATAGCGGAGTCTGCTCAACCTAGAAAAAATTCTGAATTCTGGTGGGCTATCCGTAGTGCAGTACCTGTGTTCCACATTGGCGTAACCTGTACACTGTTATCAACTTGTTTCTCCTGTTGATTGTCGTCGTAGTTACACTAATGCTTAAATCTACACTGTCTTACTGTTGTGCTGAGGGCGTTACGTATCAGTTTGTGTCATGTAACTGAATACGATAAAAAGCTGTCAATGATGTTTTTTTATATTTGCATAATTACAGTAAAGGGTGCATTGTTAGTAGATTCCCTGTAAAGAACGATAAAGGTCCGTTTTAAATTTTTTTTCAGATTTGTTGACCCAACGAGTAACTTATTCCAATTCCTTGCTTGTTTGCTTTGCTTATGTTGTGTATTTGTTATTGTGTTTTTTGAGATTTCAATAATGTATTTACTTTGTGGAATATGTAACCTTTGAGCTTTGTGGAGGGATTTTGCAGCATGAGAATTGTTGGGAATTTTCTGAGAAAGTGGTTTTGTTTGTTGGGCAGTCATTTGTTTTCGGTCCCAGGACACGTACTCATTAACTCTGTGTACGTGTACTTGATAACCTGTCAAGTGACATGAAAGATTTTGTTTTGGTTTTCTGCAACTTTTGTGTCTAACATCTTTTTTGCAGATGGAAGGAGGGAAGGTCAGCCCCAACTTCCATGAAATCTTGGATAGACTTCTGAACATTCTCATCAGCCCGGTGCAGCAAGCACTGAGCAAGGTGAGGACTAATCACTACTTAGTCTTCAGCCCATGAAAAATAAAAAGATTCTTAACAGAAAAAAAAGGAAAAGGAAGGTATTCTTTTATGGGAAGCTTAACTATTCATTCAGTTGAATAACTAGGACTTTTTTTCAGTCACTAGAACTGTGTAGGTACACTACTCACAAAAAATGGAGGACCACTTTCTTCTTGACTTGTAATTTTCTTTTCCAAGCAATGAGTGGGGTCCAGTTCATTTATTTTTTGTTTGTCTAGATGGTGTTCTCACTGGAATAAAAATTTAAAACATATCTCCAAACTCAAATGCACATTTTCAGCTGTAAAATATCTCACATAAAAAAATGTACACAAAACAAAAATGTGAGTAGTGTGTGTTCGCATTCATACCATGACTAAAGTTTTGACTTCTGTTAGATTTCAGGTGGTCACTTTAATAAATGTGAACCGATAATTAATTTGAATTGTAAGTCTCGCCGTGGATTGTTTCATCATGTGCACCCAGTCTGTTTAAGATGTGTCACTAGGTGTTACAGCTGCCAAAATGAACTGCTGAAACCCAATACTGCATGCTCGCCATTTCTTTAACAGATTTAATCGTGCCACCGGTACATCTTTCTCATTGTTAGCATTGTATTCCCTAAATTTTGGAACGTAAATTTGTGGACTGCCTCCCATTTATCTCTTTGTTTAACATTGCTTGATTTGTTGAATTTCATTGTTAAAACTTGAGCAAAACATTCTGAGAAATTCATTGAAAATTTTGTGTTGTTTTGGTTTCAGTGTCAGCACGAAATGCAAATATATTTGGTTATTATTTCCAACAGAAACAGTCCACCTGTTACCCGTTGCTAGTCTCCAATACCAGCCGTCTTCTTGCCTGTGTCATTGCAGAGCTGTCAGCAGCTGCCATCTCATCAGATGTAAGTGTAGACTCGTAGAATTGGATGATGTCACATTTATTTTGTATCTCTACCAGAGAATTGAAGTTGTGTTGACAGAAATTAAGTATGATTATTAAACGGCTGATGAAGGATGTGAACCATGTTATTGTTCATCTTGCTGAAGCGTAATTGCATTTGTGACTCATCCATACAAAATGAGTAGCAAGTCGCCAGAGCAAAATTTGCAGTGAAAGCTTTTGAAAGTGTCAAATATGTAGGAACTGGTCAGCATTTTTCATCCGCATAATGTTCATTTTCATCAGGGTGTGACTGAAAAATTCCACCAAGAATTACTGAAAGATATGGCAATAAGACTCACTTTGCGGGATCCAGTCCGTGGTGCTTTCACTTCTCAAGGGTAGAACCACACTTGGTCACTGTTCGGCATGTACAACTCAAGCAGATATTCTCTATTATCCAAGGGACAGAGGCTTGAGGTGGGGAATGAGAACAGGTGGAAAGGAAACACTTGTTGAAAATGCAGACCAGCAAGCGAAGCGATAAAATAGGACCTGAGATAGATACTATGGCCTGAGCACTTGCGGGGCAGAAATTAACCCCTGAGCTGTGTCAAAATGATACCTGACCGGTGCTCTGTTATCTCTGTCTCCAGGGTGAGAGCCAAGCTACGGGGCGTCCCCTCTTCAACACCCCTTCCCGTTACACCCGGGTCAGCCAGGGGCGTGGTTGGAGCACGGGCAACGGCACTCCGGACGCCGTGTGCTTTAGCGTGGACAAGCCAGGTGTCCTGATTGCTGGGTTCTGCGTCTACGGAGGAGGGGGACACTATAACTATGAGTTGGAACTCCTGGATGGGGTGAGTTGGATGGTTAAGCGCCTGTGTTAGAACTGTACGATGACTGTTTGTAGCTAAATGGTAGAGAGTGAGTGAGTTGTTTATCAAGTGGGGGATCAAAGGACTTGCTGTGAATTTGTGTCGGAAATTTCTTGAAAAACGTGTACTAACGAGGAGCTTTTCAGTTTTCAGCAGGTTAATGTACATGTAGACGCGATCAGGATATCAATATCTTTTCAGCATTTCTTGTGCTGGATTTACAGGGAACCTGACAAGAGTGACAATTCAGTTTTGTATGTTCCAGAAACTGCCTGGTTTGTCACATTCAAGTATGCCATTGTAACGTTTCTCCTGATGTGACAGAGTGAGACAGGTGCCGACGGCCACAGCCATCGCTGGAACTCACTGGAGTTGGTCAAGGGTTCTTACGGCCCCAGCGAGCTGGTCAATGATGTGGCCGAGATCAAGTTTGACAGACCCGTGCCAATAAAGGTTAGTACCCATTCCTAGAATCTGGATCACAGAAGTCTTAATGATTGACGGAAAACAACAGTTTGGATTTTGGTTCATTTCTCGCATTTGCCTCAACAGAGGTTGAAAGCTTCCCTTAGCTGGGTAACAACAAAATTCCCACCCTCTGTCTGAGAATGAGGCCGCTGCTCACAGAGAAAACTTTGGTGTGTAAGGAAGAAATACAGAAATGATTTCTGCTGGTGAATTGTGTGAGTTTAAAGTAGCACACAATATATTGCACACCTAAGGTTGATTTGAATGTGCCTTATTGAATACCACAAGAGCGGTAACTCCTCAAATGCCATAATTGGAGTGCTGTGTTTGTATATTTAAGTAATTTGTTTTATTTTGTGCCTTCCTCGTACCTCGTTCAACAATATGTTTTCCCCCAACCTTGCCAGAGCCAACCCTGTTTTGTCAATCTTTGAGCCGTTTGTTCATTCCTAGAAATTCATTACATTTTCTCCTTTTGTAATCTGAAGGAGGGGGTGAAGTATGCAGTGAGACTTAGAAATCACGGCAACCGAACGGTCAACGGTGACGGGGGCACGACCCATGTCAAATGCCCCGACGGAGTGGTGTTCACTTTCAGCTCCTGCCCCCTGAGCAGTAACGGCACCAGCCAGACACGGGGCCAACTCCCCCAGCTTCTCTACTACAAGTACGTACAGAGAAACGTTCCACCAAGTCTTTAATAATGACACACTTGTACAATTTATGGGTGTGCAACTCTTCCTGTGATCTGTTGATTTCCTGGTTTTCACTTACGAATTCAAAACGTACGAAATCTTGTGCAGTTGGGAATTTCCTTTTTTTTCTTGAGCTTCCAGTTGTAGGCCCAAACTAACTACCATTTCCTTTCCATTTCTAGTCCTAAGGAAAGCAGACATGGAGGAGATTACACAAATATTGAAAAACCCACCTTTACAAAGTAAAAATGGGACAATAGAATGAAACAAGTAGCGTAAGAAAATTGGACGTAAAGATTCTGCACTCCTAAGAACCAGTTCTAAACTTGAAATAAATGGCATGTTTTGGTGCTTTGCCAGTACTGCAGCCGACACTGAGCACACTCAGACGGAGTCCCGCTCCATGGTCCTAGAGCGGCAGGCGAGGAAGAGCGCTCTGTCCATCACTAGCATCATTATCAAGGCTGCGACTGAACTCCTACACCAAGCACAGGAATTGCAAGGTCAGATCACGGACCCGGCCCTTGTTAACTTTTTGTGTTGCAGGGAGTTGGTCAATACTTATTTCAGGTAATGAAACCATGCATTTATGAAAAGTGCCCATGCAGTGTGGCTTACAAGATCAAAGAAATCTTTAAAAGTGACGATAGAGAAAACTTTTTTGGAGATTTTGGAAGAAAAGTCGAGAGAAATGTGTGTAAATCTACAATTGTGGACCTCCTTTTGTCCTATTAACACCTTTTGGGAAGAATCTCTATTACTGGTGGTCATGACTTTCAACTGCTGAGCTTCACCAAATCATGAACCTTTTTCTTATTTTTTTTAGACTGGAAAAGGTGCATGTTTGCATGCATTGAGACAGACATGGCATGTGAAAGTGCATGGTTTCTAAAGAAGACACTAGTAATGATATGAAGAGAAATGTTGGTATTCATGTTGATCCCACATCCTTATTATCAACAAGAGTGGTTGAAACTTCCTTCACTGAATCCAGTTAGAAGACAATTCCAACTAATCCTGTAACCTTTTTTTCCTCTCCTCACTGTAGATGCAGACTTGTCAGAGATCCTTGGCTCAGCTCATCTCTTTAACAGCTTGTTACCCCTTGTCTTGGCCCATATTGGGCCGGTGGCCGTGTCAGATCCCAAGGTGCGTAACAGCGTCTGGAAACTTTAAATCTTAAAATCTGGTGGTGTTATATTCTGCTAAGCAAGTATCAGTTGTAGTTTGTTTTGCATTGTCATCTTGCCGGATCTGTGAAAATGAAAGTCGTAGAGCTTGATTCATTTTCATAAGGAACTGTGTTGCAGTTCAGACCTTTTCTGAGAACCCTTCACAAGTACATATTTGAATGGAATGTCAGATTTGAGCCGAGTCCAATGTGTGTGAGAAAGACTATCAGTGCTTTCGCCTTGAACAGAGAAAACAGTTGAAATGTTCAGTGTTCAAATACGGTTTGAAAATCAGCATTTGAAATGGAAAAAGGATCATGAAGTAACTTCAATGAGGTCTTGAAAGGTTTTGGTAGGATTTCCACCATTACAAAGCACATTTTGGCTTGAATGGTTTCTCAAATATTGCATCTCTTCACTTTCATCAGCTACTGGAAAGCCTAGATATTTGACACATTTAACCTGTAATCTTAAATTATTGATAAAATGCTTGAAGTTACACGAGGTCTCAAAAAGGTCTGATAATGAAGGAAGATGATTCAAACTAAAGAAGTAATGCACATGAATAATTATCAGACTTTTTCCTGTATTTTTGCCTTTTCAGAGTGCTGTACAGATCTTGGACTTGATCCAGGAGCTCCTCCCCCCAGTCGCAGCCATCAATCTCCAGTATGCCCCGCCCACTGTCCCCACCTCGGGCATGGCCAGCCACGGCGCCATGGACAGCGCAGCCAGCCAACCCGGAGAGGCCGGGGTGGGAGTTACGACATCGTCTCACTATGCGGTGGTGGAGAGTGATCATCCGTACAAGGCTGCCACCGTGGCCAACTATAAGGTCAGTCAAAGCTTTCCTCTTGCTTTTGAGATCTTGAAGAAATGGGCGTTGTGTTTGATATTACATTTTGAGTCCATTTGAACTCCAGTTCACGACGATGTGTGATGCTGATGGCTGCACTCTGTGTTGTAGCATGTGCACTTTGATTTTTTTCCAGAGTTGGAGTTCTAATTACCGTATTCACTTCCATGGAACAATTGCCATTGTGTCAGTATAGCTCTTAGCCTTTTACCTGAGAATTGGTAAGCCACGTGCAGTCTGACAAACTCCAAGAATGAATGCTTGTTGGAAGCTGATGGACTGAAGGCCATTCCTGTAAACTCTGACTCCTGCAGTAGGGAGCAGAAGTTATGAGCTGCCATAGGATTCAGGACTGAGTTGTGCATTTCAGGCTGTAATGTGCATTTGTAGTTTAGCAAGATTGGAGGTCCTGCTAGTAGTAGATTCTCAGCAGAATAACTTGCATTTATCATACAGGCCTAGCATTTTCTCAGTGTCTGTCCTCGTTCGCAAGTTTTTGTTCTTGTCACTGGCCTAAAGCACTGCACATTATCTGTGTGATTGCTTTACCTTTGATTACATCAGAGACCATGGCTTCGCATGCGTTGGTCCCACTTTTGTACAGGCCGCTGGACAATTGAAGACACGTCTAAGTTGTTGCACTTTGTACGAGTGTTTGTCCTCCGGCTTCACAATAAATCAAACCTTGGGTTTATCAGAGGGCACTTGGATTGCCACCTGCAGACTGATTGAAATGCCATTGTTACGACCTTCAGGTTACATTCCCGGAGCATGTGCAGTGGATGCTGCTGGAATTTGACCCCTTGTGTGGTACGGCCCAGCCCGAGGACGGCCTGCAGCTCTACATCCCCGCCAGGGGCATAGCCCCAGCCAGCAAGGGGGCTACTCCTGCTGTCACCTCCTCAACGACTGCAACTGCTGCGGTGACAGTTAAGAGGACCGCTGGGGAGGACTCCACTGAGGAACTGCAGCAGACTCACTGGCCGGTGCTGAGCCGATTCCACGGTGGCAGCAACTGGCCCACGTCCGCGGTCATCCTTCCAGGTAGGATCACTGGAGATTCTAGCTTTTGAGATGTTGAAAGTCTCTACTCCTGGAACTCTTTTTTCTTTCGTAGCTTCACCAGATTGTTGCCTACAATAAAGTTTACCTTTGACCCTATAAAATAAAGCATGAAGTTTCACCTGCCATGCAGAATGGCCTCTATTGATTTCGCTGTTGGCTAACATGACGTTTTGTTACAGCTCTACGCTAGTCTTTTAAAAACCACTACAAAGTTTGAGTGTTCAGTTTGAGTGACCTCAGAACAGGGATGCATCTGAGACAATTAACCACTTTGTGCCAGTGGTAGTTATCAATGTTGCTGATGCTGGGACGGGATAATTATCATTTTTTTCTGTTTTCAAAATTCTTAAAAAATTCATACCTTCATTTACTGGACACTTACACCTCCACAAAGGACTGGCTGGTTTCTACTCCATTCCGACAGACAACATCTATTGACACCCGAGTATTTCAGCCAGGCCTGCCGCCTTGTAAAATGAACCCAGATTTTGCGGTGTTACGTAATTTTCTTTTGTTTATGAAACTAGCACAGTACGCTGCTGACCTCTTTTCAATAGGGGCCAGATTAGCGTGCAGCGGTACTGTGTGGCTTATCGCTGCGGAGGTGGAGCGCTTTTGGCCCTGGTGGTAATCTGCTCGCGCTAAATCCCCCAAACTGTGGTATACTGTTTCAAAACAATGCTGGATTATCTCCACTATTGAGAGTGAAAAAATGTCTGTAATGCCCAGCAGCTTGGTCTTTGTTACGAGTATGGGCTTTTGTTAGAAGGCCCAGTTCCCTTTGTCTGATTTCGGAGACCTCTGCCATGCATAGAAAGAATACGGTTCCGGTACCAGCAACCCTGGCGGCAAGTGGTTAACAATAGTAGCTAGAGGAAAGTTGGAATTGCGCTATGTTGACTCGTAATGGATGCCTTCCTGTCTCTGTAGGTAATGAGGTTACATTCTCCTTAGAGACTGCATCAGATTACATGAAGGATGAGAAGGCCAGTACCTACGGCTTCAAGTGTGCCATCGTGGGCTATGAGTGGTCAGCTACTGAAGAGGTAAGACTGATGTGCAATGGTTTCTTCATAGCATGTGACAAGAATTCAAGCACAGGGAACTTTGAACTCAGCAAGTTCAACTCACATGTGGAATGAACTGAAGAAAATCGTACTAAAAAATTGAAAGAGTATGTGTTTTGAGGCATCTTTTCTTGTGATTCTCAATTTGGTTTGAACTGGTGTTCTCAAATGGCTGGATGTCTGTGCCTTGCGTTTTCAGGATATTCCTTTGGTACATTTTTTTCCCAATCATTGGTACGGCACTGATTAGTCTGAAGAGTGAAACAGAATCCTGTGCCAACTGATGCAGATGTATGAATAGAGTGGCCAAGACGAAGCCTTCAATTTGTTATGAGCAGAATATTTACTGGGGTTGATGGAAAAGGAAAATCCTGATTCAGAAATTGAGTGGCAAGCATATGTTGGTTGCACCACAGAGTGGCTGGTGCATTAGTTTCGGCGCACTATGAAGTAACAGTCTATCCATAGACTTTGTGCACATGGCGCATACGTTCACGGTGTGGCAACTTTCCAGGATGGGTCAGTTGGTGTGACCGATGGTTTGTTGTTTTTAAACAACCAGGGTCTGGTGCAGCTGGAGAAGGAATTAGCCTACCTGGGCGGCATGTGCGCTGGATCTCTGCTCAGGAAGGATATCGTCCTGCCTCCTGTGCTAGGGGAGGACGGGGAGGAAGAGATTGAGCCCATCGCGGAGGTAGCTCAGCAGGTCAGTACTCAAGGGGGCTGTGGATGTAGGGGTTGGGTCAACTCTGTGGTGCCTTGATTGGCTGACATGCTGTCGGTGGACTTGGGGAATTTTTTCAGAAGTTAAAACATTCCTGTTCCCTCTGGAACTTTCCTTTTGGGAACAGTGTGAGCTCCCTTCGTTGACATATATTAGACCGATACTTACAACTTGGCATCGATTTCGGACTGTTCTCATTCAAATTGTTTTTTGTAGGTATTTGGTGCTCATTCAGGGCTGCTTGGCAAAGGCTTTGCACTGTCCAACCCACCTAGCATCCATCAGGCACTAGAGGGCAGCCTGCCTCTCAGCACGCAATCCAACGAGAGGGCGTTTCTGAAGGACTTTGTGCAGTGCACGCATGGAACGAGCGGTGGGCGACTAGCCAGGTAAAAACTTCTTTCACTCAGAATTGAAAGGCAACCACCCAAATTGACTAGAAGGGTCGGTTTATTTCCAGCGCTGTCTTTGATGCTTACTTCAGTCTATTCTCCAAATTATTTCAACAGTCACTTCTTAAGACTGCCCCCATACTTTGCTGTAGGAACACGTCGATAGTGGAAGTCTGCAACAGTACAAGGGGTACCAAAATTATCCTTTGCTATGTGAGCGGAATCCTCCTATTAACTTCACTTGGAGTCTCTGCTGATGAGATGTGGCATCTTCCAGAGCCCTTTGCCTGAAGGGTGTTGACATATCTGTCTAAGTGGCCTAATGTTACACCTACAGAGCTTATGGTGATTTGACCTTTTTAACGGTGTTTTAGTGTAAAAGATTGAAACAGCATGTATAGTCCCAGTGTGTCTCCAGTTCAAACTGTATCAGCCTGGTCATGGGATAATTAGTCACAAATACAATTGTTTTGGTTCTTATATTTCAGATGGATGCAGCCAGAGTCTTACGTAGACCCCCGACAGTGTGATATCGTGTTCCAGCGTGACGACATCCGCTGCAGTATGCCTACCATCGTCACCATCATGAGCCGGGACCAGTACGGTAGCCTGGTCTACGTGCCCAATCTCAAGGTAAGGATACCTGCTGATACAGGGATGTAAATGGCTGTTTGGAGGCAGAAGCCAGACTTGCAAGAGTGATAATTGGTAACTGAGCTCTAGAAATGTTTCAAAAGGGAAATCTGCTAGTCTGTAGTAAATGAGCCCCAAGGAGGTCATAAGAGATTTTGTGTGAGGAATACATTTGAATTTTGTTGTGTGAAGGAATTGATATGCTGGGTCATAGACGGTAAAATGGGGTTTTGTCATTTGGAACTAGTTGGAAAGCCAGGCAAACTTAAAGAAATGCTTCTTATTCAAAATTTATAAATGTATTGGCATGGAATTGACTCTTCATAAGTGACTTTCCATAAACTAGTGAGCATTACTTCTTTCTCTGAAATGATGTCTATGAACATTTCAGCCATAAATTTCCTTTCCGTAGAAGTGTTTTATCAAACTGGGGAATATGAAATTTTTTTCTGCGTTAAAGAATGGAAGCTGCGGTGCATAATGTAAGGGCTCATTTTGTTGGATCAGGCATGTGTGGTTGACTACCATACCAAGCATCGCACTCAGTTTGAAGTTATTCCTTCACTTTCAGATCGATGTTGAGGCCGTACCTCTGGGAAAACGGGAGAGAACCTACCACGGTGCCAAACTCTTCAAGTCCACACCTCCGGGCGAGAAGGACTTGACCTTTGGCGGCCACCCTCCACCCAAGCTGGACGTGTCATATGAGGCTACAATACGCAAGGACAGCATGGCTTACAACTCCATCACCATGATGAAGGAGTATGAGCTCTACTCGTTTGAAGAGTTGCGATACGCATCTCTTCCTGTTACGAGGTAAACAATCCATTTGAAGACTTGATGCTTGTTTTTAACTGGCCAGTCTGAGCAGTTTGTATAGTTTTCATTTAGGAGAGGCCAAATTGAAAACTTTCTCTCTCCTTTTCCTACCTCAGACCTCATGAGAGCATGCTGGTGCGAGACAACAACGACGGTAGCTACAGTGGGAACTGGACACCAGGCTCTATGGGCATGTATGCCATACATGTCACCATCGATGGGTACCAGCTAGGTATGGAGACCCATCCGTAGCTAGTGATTTCTGCCTTGGGGTGGAGGAAAGCCCCACGTTGTTGTTATGCCCCTGCAGCAGTGAATAGCCTTTTCGAAAGCCCCAGCTTCATCTCCAGCTGTGCCTTTTCCTCTTCTTGATTTGAGGGCCGTACTTGGGCGACATGGGTTCCAAATAAACCCATCTTGGAATCAATACAACAGGCTTCTAAAATAACCTTGTATTTGCAGTGGAAACAAACTGGGAGATTTAATCAACCTCTTGAAGGAAAAAAAATCCAAGAGTTTGAAAGTTGAAATGAACTTGGGGTGCCTACACTGGAATGCATCTCTCTCACACCAGCTTTCTCTTCAGGCTCAATGCAGCGCACACAGTTAACATCACCAGCTGTGAGCCTTTGTATAAGTTGGACAAGCACATCCTCATAAGTGTTTCTCTCACATTTCTTTGTCATCAGACGAAGTCCCACAGATTGAGGTCAGTGAGCCTCCACAGGGGGTGCTGCCACCAAATCCAACACCCAAGAAGACTGTGCAACCTACCAGCAAGGTGAGGCTTGCAGAGGTGATGGCTGGGTCTGTGTCAGCATGGTCATGCATGTTTGCCGTGGAAGCAGAACTAGACCTAGGTTCAGACGACAGATTCGGACGCAGTTTAAATCTGGTCATTGTGTCTTAGTATAGTGCTTAACAGAGGACATTTTACAAGTTTACAGTCAACATAAATATGGCATTTATCTTTGGATATTTGTAAAGTTTTGTCGGTTTCCAAGTGTGGGAGTAGCCGTCTGCTGCCTCACAAAAGACACAGTCTTGGTGAGTTTACATTAATGCTTAAAATATACTCAGGAATCTTCCATCCAAACAAACACTGGGAACAATTCAAGTTTCTTGGGCGCAGGTGGCCAGTAAAATTTGTCGACTGTTTCACATAATGCACTACGCAAACTGGCATCTGTGTGACACCTTGTGTTATGAAATGCCCCTCTTCTTTGCCGGGTTCAGGTACTAATTTTTGACACTCGAGTCACTCACTTAGGAGGACTCACTCGTTATGTTTGTATTTGCTGCACCAGGTGCGCAAGTACGTGATGAAGCACAGTCGAGGCCTTCGAATCAGGAGCAGTCCATCGCTGCACAGTGAAGAGATTGGCATTGTAGAGGTCAATGGGGTCATTACCTTCATTGACGAGGTCAGTATAAGAGGTCATATGTGTTCCTTAAGAAGGAAAATTTAAGATTTGTCTAAATGGAATCCAGTATGATTTAGGTGAGTGACCGTATTAGTCTTCCGTTGACAATCAGACTTTGTTGCTGAGAATGACTCTTTCAGTGCAGAAAGTAGTAGCAAAGCACATATCCCTTGTTCAATTCTGACCTTGTAATTTAATTGCCATTTGCAATCTTGTTCACGGTGGGTGCATAAATTTTTGTCTGACAAGGTTCTGTTTTAAATGCACCTCATAGGTGAATTTTGTGCGTGAATACTGGCATTATCCAACTTGTATCATTTGAGCTTTTGGCTTTTGCCTTTTTGAAGCAGGAAGAGGAGCGTGATAGCATTGGCTACCCATAAACTGGGGCCAAATCCTTGAATAAACCCACAAGAAGTGTCTTGCAAATGCCCCCCTGCCCAACCTTCTTTTTGAATCTTCAACTGTCCCCTCATTTCTCGCCTGCTCAGGTTCACAATGAGGATGGAGTGTGGGTTCGCCTCAACCCAGAGACCATCGAGAAATACTGCAGGAGCAACGGCCACCGGGAAGGCTGGTGTCTGCAGTACAACCAGCACATCGGCAAGACCATGCTTGTCCCAGTCGAGGTGAGAAAAATACTGTCTTGTCCTAGACAGGGCTGTGCATCGGAAACCAGGAATTCAAATTTTGGACTGTTGATGTCAGGTTCCAAATTATGCAACCAGGTTCCTGTAACAAGCAGAACAAATCAGGCAAAGAGGAGGAAAAGTTTTTAAAGGATTTTGTTGTGGTAAAATTCTTGCTGAGATAGATTTTGCATTTATTTCCAAAGATTGCTAAGCATTTTGAGCAATTTGAATACAGTGTTTGTGGGTTTTTTTCCCGTTTTCTTTTAATTTGGAATTAGGTTTCATTTACTGGCAGCTGTTCACCCATATTGTACCCCAATCAGGTTCACAGTTCTGTAGTACCATTAATGCACTTGACTTCCGCCATGGTTTAGAATTTTCCAACAACTGCGACATATATCAAAGTACATATATTGACACATATATGGATGCTACAATCATATTTCTTGGCAGTGTTATACTTGATCGTAACAAAATGTTATGGTAGAACTATAGGAACGTTTGGTATGAAGAGTTGACTTTCTCCCCCTTTCTTCCATTTTTTGTACGCTTTACAACACCACTCTTCACTTCACTATTTCACTTCACAAGCAAATGCTACATTCAATGTTTTTGTCATGTTTGCTACAATTCTATTGTAATGGCAATGGAGTGAGCTGTCCCTGTTGTAAAGTTAAACCAAAGTTCAATTCTTCAGCAGTTACAAGATCTTTTATCCAGTAGATACAGAGAACTACCCTGAGATTTTGAGCTTTGCTAGTAATCTGATTGTTTTATTTCTTTGAAGGAACCCAAGTCAATATACGATGACAAATCGAAGGAAAACAAAGGCACGCTGACGTCGTCTCTGGTCCCAGTCACAACAGGAGCTGCAGCAATGCCTTCAGGAGCGATGGCAGCAGCCACAGCGGCAGTGGGAGGATCCTCTAAGGCCAAAGTACCCTCCAGGGTGCCGGCCAGGCCGGCCACGGGCGGGCCGGGTATGTACCAGGTGACTAACTGCGGGGCCTCGGGCCACAACATCAGGTGCCGGGCTAGCATCAAGGCCACACCCATTGGCATGATGGTGCTGGGTAACCAGGTCAGCGTTACGCAGGAGGTATGTGATCATGATCATGGTATCCCTAGATACGTGTGGTCCCCCCACCCATAAGTACCCAAGGTTCTTGTGGATAGTACCTCATGGTTCCCTTTGTATACATGGTTCATATGGTATTCGTGCTTTCCACTTTTCCTTAATATTGATGAGTTCTTAAAATAGAGTGCTTAGTATCCAGGTAGGCGTCACATTGGAGGTATGTGCAATGATCTTGGTACCAATAAATACTGATATTCCTCGATTAAGCTCCCACTGTCCCTATGAGTAACAGTCGTGGTACCATTGTAGACAGAACACATAAAAGCCATGGTTTCTGTGTTCCCTTAGTGGCCGATTCTCTTGGTACTGTACTTAGTAATCAGGCCAGTGATACACAGAGTACATACTTGATCATGGTACTTGTCGATATTCATGGTCCCTGCATAAACACCATGGTTTGTGTCTGAAGTACCTATAGGTTTCTTTTTACATGAAATGTTACTTCCCCCCTTGGTACCTGTGCTCTAACTATCTGGCACTTAAAGTGCCTAGGGTGTCTCTCACTCATGGCATTTGCGATCCATGGCACTTGTTTTTCCCTTGTATCTTTGCGCAGGATATTTAAAGCCAGCAGAAAATCTCTTTAACCCTTACCCTCCTCAATCCTTCACCTGTTGGATGACTGAGGAGTGTTAGGGTTAAACTTATGTTAAGGTTATATGTGATCCTAATTTTTCTTCTGTTTATGTCATGAACAAATTGGTACCAAAACTGCATGCAGAAAGCTGAACACATTTGATTTTTAACTGATCTTCAGGAATCACTACCTGTGCTCACGGTCAAATTTGGAGCACAGGAGAATCAGACCCTTTATTAGCAGTGAAACCTGAAAATAATCTGTTCTTTTTTCCATGAGATGGCACAACCCGATGGCTCTGTCTG
This sequence comes from Acanthaster planci, assembly GCF_001949145.1. The sequence goes on from NW_019091411.1 coordinate 379,053, forward strand.
GGTCAAATTGGACAAGGAGAGCATGGCCCACTACTGCGAGAACACGGAGGGGGAGGCGTGGTCGCTGGCCCAGGGGAAAGGGCTGATGTACCTCATCCACGAGGCTGACCTGACCTCGGCTGAGAGGGAGCAGGCCCGCAAGTCCACTCGGCCGTTCCTGTTCTTTGGGGACAACGGCAAGCACAGCAGCAAGGCATCAGCAGGCTTCGACTTCAGGAATGCCCAGGCCACACCGGCGATGGGTTTTGCCCCCACAAGTAAGTACATCCTTGTATGCACCGTGGGTGTTTCAAGTGGTTTTCGTTGTTCAAATGATAAGATGGAATATAGCTTTATTCAAACCTGAGGTTAGTTGGGTAGTTGGCATTACCAGGGTTTGGGGTCAAATTCAAAGCCCACATTTGCATGGAAAACATTTCTTTCCACGTGGACCCTTTCTTTTTGCATATTGGCAGTAAAGTGTGGCAGAGATTAAACTAAACTTGACTTATGAATTGTCATCTAAATTGACAAAAGAAATTTTGTGTGGGTCACTCATTTAAGCAAAGAAATTCTTTGGATAAATTTTGTTCGTAGCATTCATGAAGTTTTTTCGTAGTTAGTAGGGAAAGGCTTGTAGATTGCTTTTAAACCTCAGTTTGAAGTTCGTTTATATCTGTCATCTGATGGACAAACAGTAATTTTTATATTCTTCATTTCATTTTTTCTACAATTGATAATCTCCTTGTGATTTGTGTTTCTTTTGAATGATGCAGTTTTCATTCATAGGGTGATTTTACAATACATATTTTAGAACAGAGGTCAAGGTAACTAAGATGGGAAACTTGAGTCAAGTCTTGCTATGTGGAAATGTGTATGAGGTTTTCTCTTTCTTCATGTCTAGATCTAACTCCATTCATGTTTGGGGCTTCCAAGCCCCGACCTGCATCCGACCAGAATGGAGAGGAGGAGCAGGGAGGGGCAGCTGATAAAGGCTCCAAGATGAGCCAGTCCATCACCGAGACCTCCAAGCACAAATCAGCCGGCACTTCCGGTAATGGAGCTTTGGGCATGGCCAATGGCTTTGCCGGCAACGGAATTGACCCCCTTGAAGAGTTTGAAGCCAGTGGGGAGGCTGGTCCCAGCCCCCCACACCACGCTGATGTACTTGGACCATCAGCTGGAGGGGCAGCTGCCTCTGCTGTTGCGGGGCACCAGGCAAGCTTCACACGGACTGGCATTGATTTAGAAACAAGGGCTGAAGAGTTGTCTCTGTTTCGAAGCTCAAATCATAGGGACACCATAAATTCCAATGGCTTGCCCGAGCGAAAGGCTTCTCTTGGAGGGGATGTCCCGTCACCTTTCAAAGTTGACTCAGGAATGCAGCACCTGAAGGATCCACCTTCTGGTTCCGAGGTCAGGGTATTGGGAGGCAGCCCACAGCGGACTTCGAAAGGACACTTCTCCATAGGTGTGGGCGACGGGCAGGCTTCACCAAAGAGTGGCATGTCGCCTAAACAGGGACGGAAATCACGGACTGCATTTGGAAGGCGGGATCGCACGGCATCCCCATCAGCAAAGGACAGGTCGCCAGCGCGACTCAAATCCAGCATCATCAAGACGGAGATCAAGGAGAATGCACAGTCGGCCGTTGCGACTTCTGTTGCGGAGTGTGCCAGGTGTGTGTTTGCCGCCTTCCTGTGGCATGAAGGACTAGTCCATGATGCCATGGCCTGTGCCTCATTCCTTAAGTTCAACCCGCATCTTGGCAAACAGACTTGCCAGCAACAGATGGACATCCAGCAAGAGAATAAACTCAAGAACAGGCACTCCATGGACTTTTCCAAAAGTCTTAACGATGGAACATTCTTCTCTGAGGCCAAGAGTTCTGGTCGGGATATCTTGAACCAAAATGAAGCCGAGCTAACCAACTTTTCGAGTTCCTTGTTGCATTTGAGTGAAAAGAAAGAACCTGTGCAGGATGCTGTGAACGCCCCGACGGAAGAGAGCATCGTGTCCACTCCAGCGATGCAGCACCTTGCTGAGAAGTTGGCCAGGGCTTCCCCCTCGTCCTCACCGAAGCATCACCTCAAAGGCTCGGCCTCCCCTGGCCCAAAGGTCAGGAAGCAGCAGGGCACAGTACTACTCAGGGGGGACAGCAGTGGTTCATCGAGCGACACCGAGTTGAGAGAGAGAGCCTCAAGCACAGGCTCGGACTCGGCCAACCAGAAGAATGCCATACGGGACTCGGAGACCCTAAGACCTTCCAAGGAATCGCAGCTGCCATCTGCATTGCCCGTCACCCTGAAGCACCTGCTATCCTTCTGGGAGGAGTTGACCCAGGCCACAATCAACATCGCCTCCCAACAGCTCATCCTCCCTAGCCCTGCCCCGATAACCAAATCCCGGAGCCGAACAGAGCACAAAATCCGTGAGAAGGAGAAGGAAGTCAAGAGCAAGAAGCGACGGGACAAGTCGCTTCGCGGTGGAGGTGGGAACCTCTTTGGGGAAGCAGCTGGCATCCCTGTTGGTGGTGGTGACCGAGAAACTGTCTGCGATCTCTGCCATGGTGTCTTCCCTGACCCGGTGACGTACCACATGCGGAAGGCCCACCCTGGGTGCCGGCGGCATGCTGGTGGGCAGGGCTACAACAGCAGTGGGCACTACTGTGGTGGATGGGCTGGAAACTGTGGCGATGGCGGCTATGGGGGAAACAGCTGGTACCTCATGTGTGAGCGATGCCGAGAGAACTACATCCGGGAGCGGCAGGACAAGCTCAAGGAGAAGGTCAAGAAGCAGCGGAAGAAGCTCCCGCCGTTGAAGACCCCAAAGATGCTGCCCCCACTGGAGGCCCACCATGTCATGAAGGCCAATGCCATGTTCCTCCTTGACCTGGCCAGTGCGGCCGGCCCAACCTTCCCCGGGACAAGCCCCATGAGGAAGTCCACCCGCTTCGACCTGCCCATCTTAAGTGAGACGGAGGCCCTCAGTGCCCAATTCCCACCAGTGCCCTTCCAGTTTGTCAAGCTGGTGAGGCAGGGGTCTGTCGCAGAGTGCCTGCCCCTGCCGATTGAGGAGCGTTCGGTCCACATGATCCCGAGGGCCGAAAGTGATGTTTCACTACCCCTTGTCAAGTCGGCCTCTGTGGATAGCAAAAGATTGGGTAAGTTGTAAACAACTTCATAATTCATTATAGAGTCATGCCTTTTATTCCTCCTGCTCAGTTTCCAATCATTTCACACTCTTCTCAAAATTCCACTTTGACAATGGCAAATTATTATCCATCTCAAAACAAACAAAACAAAAAACACCCTCACAGATTTCCATGAAGCAGCGCCCCAAATCTCACTTCCTCTCCTCAATCTGGTTGATGTGATCACAGATGAAGGCATGGACAACTCCAAGCGAGTGGCCTACTTCCGCTCCATCTCCATGACCAGTCAGCTTGGGGCCCAGGGGGAGCCCAAGTCCAAGACCAGAAGGCGTAATAACAGCAGTAGTTCATCAGGTAAAGGAAGGTTACTCTAGGGACAACAATATTTCCGCAGTAGTCTGTGGGTCATCATCGTAGCAAACAAATAGTGTATTTCATATTTTTTCGTCTTGTGCTTAGATGCGCTTCTTTTCAAGCGAATCATGTGAAAAATAAGGAACAGTTTAAATGTCAGCTCGTCTCACTTGTTTGATATCATAATGGCGGTTATTGGTTGATCCCTCGGTTGTCATGAATAATTCTTTCTGGTAGAAGACGGCTCCTCGTTGCTTCGTCGGCCCTCCTCCCTACTAGCCAAGCTAATAGAGGGCGGTAGCAAAGGATGTCGTGCACTGCATCGTCCCGTCATGTCCTTCATCGTCCAGCGCCATGACCTGGAGGGCCTGCAGCTAGCCATGAAGCAAGCGCTGCGCAAGGCATCATGCAGGGTTTACGCGTTACAGGTAGGACGTCTAAAAAGATGCTTTCCTCTGATGTTTTGTCTCATTGTGTTATCTTTGTCGGTTCTTTTTGTTGGCTCTCTGTGTTTTTGTCTTTATGTTTATCTTGAGTTACCTTTGCTCTGCCCTTCACCACTCTCTGAAGGGTCAGCAAATGACCTGATTGAGAAAAAGGACTGTTGCAGTGTGATCGTGTAAAATAGCAATAGTGTGTTTAATCCTTGCTTTAATACACCCTCCAAAACAATTGACCCCCTTGGTTTAAAAATGTTGTTTCACAAAAGTAACCACTGTTCACTAAAGTCAATTTTTTTTATTCTGAAAAATGCTGGCACAAGAATTATATCGGTCTACTCAACAACACCGACTGTTCTTTTTCATTGCAAGCCAGTCACCAGTTGGTACACCTTGGCTGTTGATTGTTTTCAAGTAGCAAAAAAATTGCAATCCCCTTTGAACTTTGCTTTTTTAGGCGTTGAATTGGCTCCTGCGCAGTGTAACGCAGCTGACCAGCTTGCATGACCTCCTGTGGCACTATGTGTGCGCACTGACTCCGCTCAGCCCCGAGAAGGAAGACGAGACGGAGGTAGCAGCCTCGGGGGCTGACAAAGGCAAGGGGAAGGAAAAGAAAGAGAAGAAGCAGTCAGATCAGGTAGTTCTTAAGTATTCGTCGTTGATACGTTGATATAATGCTACTTAAGTAGCATGGGTTTTAAGTCACTGCGTAGTACTGTGGTGTGGATGGAAAGCAGTGTTTACTCCCACGGCAAGATTTGCTGAAAGAAATGCAGTGTTGACGTTTTGTAGCGGTTGTTCATGTGACACATGAAATTTGCTTCAGGGTAGCACTTATTTTCTGTCAAGTGCGGCACATTGGTTTTTTGCCAATCATTTCCAAGGATACAGGAAATCATTACAGCAAAAATTGCATAGGAGAGTTGGTTAAGATTTAGGTTTCCAAAATGTCGAAAACCAGTATTTGTTTGGTGAATAGACACATGTTTGATACTTTTTACATTGAAATCTTACAGCTTCAGTCATTAGAATATAGATATGTGGTGTCGGAAACAGGCTTTCAAAACTGGCAAAGTCTGTTTTCGGCATGCGCATCAAGTAAACACATAGACATAGCTTCAGACTTTTAAGGTTTGGAAGCTACTTATGTCTGTGGTATTCTGGAAGTGGAGTTTGTTTCCCCTAGCAGCAAGACGTTGACGGCCTGATGTGCGAGCACCCTCTGTCAGACATCACCGTGGCCGGTGAAGCGGTGCACCCTCTGCCCACTGCCTTTCACACCCTCCTGCAGACGGTGGCCGACATGATGCTGCTCTTGCCCCAGGGCAGTGCCCTGCAGCAGGCCGCCATGCGCTGCTGGTGCCTGCGCTTCAGGCCGGCTGACCACGTCTTCCTGCACCACTCCCATGTCTTCAGCAACATCAACCAGATCCTGTCGCGCTCGGATGGCCAGGAAGGGGAAGGGGAGGAGAGTGTGTCCTCTAGCAGCGACTCGCTGCCCGCCAGCCTGGTATGTCCCAGTGTTAATTTTTTTAAGTTACTCTCCTTCGTTCGTACCAGTCACAGACTGCAAAATTTGCCGTTCACTTTCCCTTGCTTGGTCAACAGCCCAATCATAATTCTTTTTGGTACTGTGACCAGCCAGATTCCATAAAGAGACAAAAACAGGTGACCGGTAGACAAAGCTTGCTTATCAATCATTGACAGTCAAAGCAGGCAGGCTACATCTAGTCATATCAACAGCCACAGTCAGTCAATTTTGCTTCATGAAGGCAGGGGACTCAGCTGTTAAAAACAGTTACTTGATTGGTTTGACTGAGAGGGCAACTTTGCTAAGAATAGAAGTTTGCACTGGAGTGTTATTGTAGTATTTTCACTGCCTTACAAAACTTCTTGTACCAAGATGAAAACCTACCGCAACTACTAAATAAACTGATTCATTCAGATGTCCGTTAAGAAAACTTTGTCGCCCATCGTTGCATCGTCGCTGATGTTGATCTGTGAGCTGAAAAAGGATTTGCTTTTGGAGGGGGAACTTATCATGAGTCCTCTGGTCCTCTTGGTCCTCATGTTTGGTCATTTATTCCCGTTCACTAATACAGAACACCGCCAAAGTGGAGCTGCTGCGAGACGTGACCAATGCCACCGAGCTACAGGTGTCCAGCCGAGCCGCCATGCTGCCCAGCCTGACTGACGGCTCCACTGAAACCTTCTGGGAGTCCGGGGACGAGGATAGGAACCGGACCAAGTCCATCACCATCACCTGCAATGACAGTCTGGTGCCCAGGATGGTGGCCGTGCATGTGGACAACTCCAGGGATTTAGGGGTATGATGAATGGCTGTGGAATGTTAGAAAAACAAAGGTTTTACCAAGGAAAGGAATTTGTTTTGGGCTTGTTGTTTGTTCATTGAAAGTTCCTTGCTTAGGAACTTATGAAAACCACCAAAGTGGCTGTCCATATCTGTCTCCCACGTCGCCCTATTTAAGTCAATTACTGGATAGCAAACTGTCTGACTGGAAATGTGGAAATCCCAGAAATCTGCCAAATCTACACTGGTTTGCTCAGAACATTTGTCCTAATCATCGCTGTCGAAGCAAACACCACCATTGCTCGTTTGTCTTTTTTCCTTTGCCCGTCACAACAGAACAAGGTCACCGCCATGACCTTCTTCACTGGCACCCATCCGGACGCCCTCCAGCGCACCCTCAACTCCAACATGGAGGCCCGGCATGTGGGCTGGGTGACCTGTGACCTGGACCGCTGCCCCGAGCGGCCGAAGGTGGTCAAGGTGGAGCTGAAAGGGCCCGACAGTCACCTGCGGGTCCGGCAGGTCAAGGTGCTAGGCCAGAACGAAGGCGAGAACCTCAGCACGGGTAGGTCCCTCATTTTTGTCTCAGGGGATGAGAGTGTTTACCCCTGTTGTGGAAAGCAATGGAATGGGAAAATGTAGCACTGGTTGAACTTGTTTCCTAGAGTTGATTGCACCAGAAAAATCAACTCTCTGAAAGTCTAGATCTGTGCATTTTATGAATTACAGTGATGAGAATAGGAACTGAAGATGTGATATCCTAAATTTGATTGGTTGAAATGGTATGACTTGTTCTTTTTTGTGATTGCAAAAGTAACAATTTTAAATTTAATGTTTTTAAATTTTTTTTTGAGTCTCAATGAGTTATTGGGTTCAGAATTAACACACTGAAGGAACAAAAAGTTGAGTAGGCTTTACCTAGTTGCTGTGAAGAGGTCTTTATCTAGTGTTATGCTTATTTTTTGCCGTGGATTGTGGAAAAGGAGGTATGGACAAATTTTAGAATGCAGTTGAAACTTGGCGTGTTGATTATTACAGAGGTTTGTCAGGTTCATTGGCAAAGTATTATTTTCTCTAGATACAATGAGCCAGTTCGGTATTTCAAAAAACAAGGTCATTTAGGAACAAAGCACACAAGTGAGTCTGCGTGGGAAAGTGCTGATAAGGCAGGTCTCATTCACGTCCGAATGACCCTGGATGCACTTCATTTCGACCCTTCATTTTTGATACCGATCTGGCTCATTTTTTTTGTCACCAATGAAATTGGGTTCTGTTGTAGACAATACTTGCTAACATTGATGTGTCAAATCATGTTAGCAGCTTATGTGTGAAGATTTGTTCTAACATTCAGACATCTTTTCCTTTCCCCTGTGTTTTTCTTTTAGGCCCCCAGCAGTCAGCTCAGGCCCTGCAGCAGAAGAACTGCGAGGCAGAGACGCTGCGAGTCTTCAGGCTACTGACGTCCCAGGTCTTTGGCAAGCTGCTCAGCGACGAGGAGTCCGGAGATGACAGGATGGAGGAGAACGGCGAGAAACAAGACGACAATAGCTCGGTGAGAAAGTGGCCCCTAGAATCACTCTAAAAAAGAAAGATTTTTTTTAACTGCGCGCTCAAAGATTGCTCACAGACACGTTGTGTGCTTAGAAGAGCGTCAATGTTCAAATTGTTGTTGGTTGGTTTGTGTTTTGTAAATATTTATCATGCCACAATGTTGGTCTGGCACCAAGGGCTTGAGAATTGTCACAGCAAGGACATGTATCTAGTGGGCCAGTGATTGGGATAAAGTTGGTATTTAGGAAGTTGTAAGATTTTCGGTGAAGTTTTGTTTCAATCACCGAGATGAGTCCATGTTTAATTTCAGGATATTGGTGATCCAGATCTCAGGGAACATATGGTAGGCATTCTCTTCAGCAGAAGTAAGCTTACCAATCTACAGAAACAGGTAAAGTAATGTCCATCTTTCATTGGCTGCTTTGTGGAAAAAGTGAAAAAAGAACTGTTTGCTTTGTTTCAGTTTGTTGTTGAATGCCTGGCGGTTATAACCTTAGTTGTGATGTATACTTTGGACCTTGCTTTTTAAAAGGAGATAACATCAAAAGCACTCTGGAACTTGTAAGTTGCTTTGACTTGAATCTAACTTTGAAGTGTATCAGCTGTCTTGGAGGTCTCAGAAGGTTTTCTGAAAAGGTCTTGATTACAGAGCTACAGTGTAGGAGAGGTTGGAGTGACTCTGAATTTTTCTTTGGCTTCACTGTCAGGTCTGCTCCCACATTGTGCAAGCCATCCGCAAGGAGACGGCCAAGATGCGGGAGGAGTGGGAGGCCAGTCTTGCCAGCAGCAAGACCGCCGCGTCAGCATCAATAGGGGCGGCAGCAGGAGCAGCAGCTGCAGCTGCAGCAGCCACTGCTGTCCTGCTCAGCCCTGGTGAGCGGGAGGACCGGCCCCAGACCTCCTTCTTGTCGGCCGCCGACGCCTACTGCTTCGAGCTGCTGTCCATGGTGCTGGCGCTGAGTGGATCCAGCGTGGGGCGGGTCTACGTGGCGCAGCAGGCAGCACTGCTTCAGGACCTGCTGGCGCTGCTGCACACCGGCACCCCCAGGGTTCAGAGACAGGTGGGTGGGACCAGGCCTGAGATTTTTTCACAGCTTTTGCTCCACGTTCCCCCTCCCAGATTTCAGAGATATCTAATCAATTTGCACATTAAAAACCCAAGAGCAAGATCAATATATTCACAGCTATTTGGGAGAAGATTTTGTACCTTGTTAGCCCTGAAGCCCTGAAAAGTAACAGGATTTTTTGTCGGCTGGGTGCTTTGTGGAGTTTTCCTTCATCCCCCAATCTCTCCCTGTCGGATGATGTTGAGTTTGGCTTTGTTGGTCAGCTGGTGTGGGTCCATGTGTACTTGATGAATTTGGCGAAGCAGTTGTCACAAAGGATTTATTGTGCAATGCCATACAGAGCATGCTTGAGGCCTTATTTGACACCTTATGATTAACCCAGTTGCTGTTTGTGAATTCGACTTCAGGAGGACTGGTGGCCTTTTTAAGTGTTACTGTTGACATTACTGCCTTATGAATTTTTTATGCTTTTTATGTTTATTGCAGAGGAGACAATAATGTAGCCTGTTGGTTTTTATGAGATGTTGAT
>NW_019091411.1:414278-531520 GCF_001949145.1 Acanthaster planci
GAAGCAACATGATTTTTTATATAGCGCCCTCTACAGACATTAATTACTTCTTAAAGAAAAAAAAAACTGCAAGCGAGCATGTGGGGCAGAAAACTCGTAGTTTTTGATGCAGTGTATTCATTGGGGCTAGGGCGAATTGACACAGAGGATCTACTGTCCATTTCCCCATGTTTCTGCAATGTATTAAATGATTGCTTCTTACAGCTTTCAAGGTAAACCAATGCTCTAAAACATTTCAGTTTCCCAAAATCCACTCAACTAATACTATTTGTTATAAATGTAGCAATTCATAAAAATCATATAAAATAATATTTAGTGTATTTATCTTCAAAAATGTTTGAAAACGCTGCCAACTTAATGTACAATCGGAAAGTTAACTGCGAAGTTGCAACTGCAGCTCAGAAACTTGCCAAATGGACAGCAGACCCCAAAGAAAAGAAAGCAAACCACCCAATACTGAGATTTTATTACAAATAAAAAATGTTTACAGTGGCACTTCATGAACAGCATGTTTAACACATGTATACGCACTACTACATTTACTACTGTGGTCGTTTCTTTTGGGGGGAGAGGGGAATTGGAGAGTCAATATAGTCACGTTTTGAAGTGAAACACTGACATATTAAAAAGTCATCAGTTCCATGTATACCATGACCATGTTAAGGCCTTGGCAAACGTTTTAAATGCAGGGTTTTCTTTACCCCTGAAATATCATTTATATGTAAAATGCAGGGCAGTGATGAATGCCATAACAGAATACAGCCTAGAAAGTATTACCAATGGCCCAGTTCGCATGGGCCATCTCATTCTATCTTCAGCGCAACTATGAATCTAACTTATATCATCATGTGTATCATCATGTGTTTCATAATGTGCCACTGTAGACTACATATAGCTCTACATTGTCACTTTATATCTAAACAAAAAAAAAGCTTTTTCAATTATATACCTTTGAAAATAAAAAAATACCAGGCACATGTCTGTATTCATCTCCAAGTTACTGTTCATTTCTTATTGCAGATAAGGGCAAACAGTAATCACACTTGTAAACTATGTTTTCCCATCAATATACATTTCCAATGCTGAGTCTTTTCCAAAAAACTCTATATTTAACTGAAAAATGTCTTCAGTTAACAATAAAGCAGTAATCCAATCCACATTTTATCTTGTAGAAAATATCCAACTTGCTGGAAAGTCCTCTGTTAACGAGTTGACTCGATTAATTGAAGTCACTCCATGCAACTTTAACCAATTGACGCCAGATTATGTGTAAACACAAATTTCCTTATTTGTTCCACGGAGGGCATGTACACTCATTTCAGAATTCTTTTTTTCTTTTCCGCAATTGACGTTTTAATGCATTGTACTTGGTTGGGTCAAAGCACAAGTGCAAGGTTGAGGAATTTACAGGTAAGAAAAACCCCAGTAGCTTTTTCGCATAAGAAAATCTGACATTAAATGGGTGAAACAACTTTCAAATTAAAACCTTCATGAACATGTGCCTGGATTTATTCTTTTTTATAACTTGTATTTTGTTTTTATTGATAAATTTATATGACATTTTCAGTGCCGAGTGAAGTGTTACATAGTTAAAAGCTTCAAGCAACCTTTGGAAAAGATGTGACCTGCTCCATTCAAATCAAAATTTCAAAAAATACAACACTCAGCTCCCCTTTTAACAGGGAAAAGTTTGCTTTTAGTAACTATGATTAACAAATATACTAGCAAAAGATTTGCAGTCATGAAGTCTAAGTAATCTGCAACGCAAATCATAGGTTTAGACACAGTCTGACAAATTTGTGGGCACAATTCATGGTCCAAAGTTTTTTTTGTGACTGTCTTTCAAGAAGCTGTGATTTCTCAACCTATTCCGGATTTCAATGGAGCTGGTCACTTAATTAGCTCTGAGCAAATCCACAGCAACTGATAGAACCTGAAGTCTTGAAATTGTTACATGTGCAAGTTTCATACATGTACGGCTACAGAAGAAAATTTGAATTGCACAAAGTTCTTCCTCAAAGTGCATTTTGATGGGGGGGGATGACGTGGAAGAAAGATTGCTATGGATTTGCTTATTTTGTAATCAGTCTAAGGGAGGCAGACATCGAGTCTTCCCCATCTTGGAGGGTAGAAATTCCTCAAATAATGACATCACAGACTCCCGACATCTACTGGATGACCATTTCAGAACTGCATCATCACCAAGCCTCAGGTTAGAGGTAGCTGATTACAGATCATCTGTTGGAGGAATAAAACAAAAAGCCAGAAGAAATCAGCGTCTTAGACAGAGGTACATTTGTAAAACAAAAATGATTCTCCACTTAATTAACAGCTGATCTTCATCACCCTTTTCACAGCCTAAGTTTGTCAGACTGTATCAAACATCAACCTCTATTGCAGCACTTATCGATACAAATCCTTTTAAAAAGCTTTTTAGTATTTGCGATTACAACTCAAGTGCCCCTTTAGAAATGCAAGAATTGTTTTTTGTCTGATTTAAATCTTTTCAAAGCCACAGCAGATAAATCCCCTCATGATACTTTCCTACTCTTTTTAGCTTACTCTTGGTGACTGAGCAACCTACGAGGCAGTGATAGCACGGCTCCTGAGCTTCCTCGTCACAAAAAAGGAACACATATCTCTATTTCCATTTCTACACCTAATTCTTGTACTCATATCTTTCTCAAAATGAAACTTTTTCTCCTTCATGAAACTGTCAGCCAAATGACGTTTGTGAAAAAAGTGTTAAAGTCAGCTGTTAGGGATCAGTCTGTTTCCCGTGAAAATAAAACAGCAGTGGTATCAATAAATGGGAAAAATGTTTGGTTGAGAATCAAGTCCAATTTGCATTTTATCACTACAGGGAGTAGTGATAAACTACATGTAACATGGCCAGACACTGCAGCAACGCAGCAAAGACATACTCGTTGGTCACTGTCATTTACCATACTTTCTCTCATCACCCTGGAAGTAGAAGTTGATCTAAGCTGGCGGCTTTTCTTTACATCTGTTTTCTTTCGAAATTGTCCCACTGCATGTTGATTTTCTGTTTTGACTACCAACACAGAAGGAAGCTTTTGGGTTTTAATTATGTCTCTACATGTATATCATCCTTAAAACAATGTAATTAGGCATGCAACCACAGGTTTTTGCAGGAAAACATTCAGAGAGCTCAGGCCCGTTGGCTGGGGGGGGGGTTCAGGGGTTTGAACGATCCTCCCACGTGCTTCCGAGTTCCGTTCATTTTTTTTTTTAATATATATTTTTCAGATACACTGTACTATAAATTTTGGAATATAAGTCGTGGCTTATACAGGTTTGTTGATTCTCAAGCTGATAATGTCTCTGCGGCTTATACAGCAATAATTGAAAATAAAAATCAGTCACTAATTGCTGTGCTGTGCCTCATGCGGTGCAGCCAGTCGTGGTTGGCCAGCAATGTGTGCAAGCAGCGCGGCACCCTGGGTGCAGGGACCAAGGCAGTCACGTTTTCATTGGTTTTTGTTTACACTGTCTCTACTTACGCGTTGACAATACAGGAAACCAGTCTACAGGGACAAAAAAGACTTGTAAATGTACCATAAATTACCGTTCACACCTCACAAATCGTGTGGTGCATCTGTTCGTTTTTGTCTTTTACGGTTTTGCAATCCATGTTGTTTATTATTTCCCTAGTGGACAGTCAACTCTCAGGAATACTAGCTCAGGTAAGACGAGACTCCGGTTTAGACGAGCATATTTGCCAGTCCTGACTGAATTGTGTACATTCCTATGAGGGGAAAAATGTGTAATACGAGCTCGGATGTTATGAGATTTCAGTTAAGACAAGCATTTTTTGCGTGCTGGACGAGTGCAAATCTATTGTTATCTGTCTAGTTAGCACAAGCTTTTTTGACAGCAACTTGTCAATCAGCCAGTCCATTCAATTTTGAAAGGCGCGTCCGTAATTTATGTGGGTACAGGAGAACAGCGCTGCAGTTTTCCCTCACTGAATCGAGCCATTTGTGTCCGGTGCTGCAAGAGAGACAAACAATTGGCATTTGTGGTTCACGTACCCAATGTAGAAATTCTGTGAGGCAGATCTCGTACTACCTGAACACAAGCAAGTGCCAAAAGTGCTATGGTATTTAGGACAGTGGTGAACAAAAGGTTTTTTGTTTGATTCCCCCGCCCCAAAACAATTCGCCAAGACCAAAGTCCCACCAGGAAACTAATAAAAGATGTGTTCTGTAACCAAACACCTGGCCCAAATACTGCCCACCGTCCGCCTAAAAAACCGTTACCTGCTCCCCACCATAATATGAAAAATTCACCCCTTCCGATTTTGGCATTTCTATAATTTCTCAATTTAAGAAAATCATGACTAAAGCTGTGGTTTTCAGTCCAAAAATGTTTAAGAAAATAACAACCACAAGTTTTAAAGAAAACAGTGTATCCCTCGCTCATGAATTTTCACCAAACCCACATGCCTTTCCGAAGTAAACACCGATATTCACCCTCTGTTGTCCACACCACCAACAGACGGTTTCCTCACATTTTTATGTGCTACAAGCACAGCTCTGGTTTTGGTTACCAACTAAAATGGTGGATTTGATCATGGCATGTGGGGCCGGGTCGCTCCGAATCGACACGACTGGTGGAAATTCCACTTCCTCCGTTCTTACGTTTTGTAATTATTCTTTACTACAAGTGTAGCAAAGCCTTTGAGTTCTTGTCCTGAACTCAAAGTCTGACAGCAAAAAAAAAAAAAAAATACAACTCGGAAGCAGGATTTCACTTCAACCAAAAAGTTCTACAGCTGTTTTTATTCCATGACAACAAACACGATCTAACTACATCGCTGTCAAAAACAACAACTACATGTACTGTCCATGTCTGCTTTTCCCAGCGTAGACATACACACAAGAGAAAAGTGTATATCATGTAACAACTTTACGCGCCCCTGGAATAACGCCAAGTCTAGTCTGCGCAATTGAACAATAGAATCCCACTGAAGTACTCTATTTATAGAAGCCTATTTTTGGAGCGTTGGCGCGTGCTGGCCCAGCAAGACAAAGAACCAGGTCAACACACTTGTGACCAACTGCTCCGACGACACTCCACCAGCGGATAAACAACACAACGTTATACACCGTTACACAAGTCTTTATTCATTAAACTGTATCTCACTTGCCTAAACAATCTTTTTAAAATCAAATTCATGTAACGAAACGATACTATGTGCCTTTAAACAAAAAGTTATGCACACTTGTAGTTGTACACATGTACGCTTTATGTACGGTCGATTGGTGACACATACATCAAGCAGGACGGCAGCTAATTTAATAAGTCCCAAGGAACTTGTATTAACAAGAGTCGACTTGACTGGTTTTTTTTAAAGGAACTGCTGCTTGGTCCAACCAACAACACTAACCCAGCCTGCCAAAAAAATGGTTATTTCGAGGACCCAAGAAAGTTTAGGTTTAATGACAACACTCATGCGCGCGCTGCTTGCACTTGAAGATTGCCCGAAAGTGGCACGGACTCCAAAGTTGGGTACGTTGAATTTTTGCTTCTGATGTTTGTGTATGGAGCAATATTTTACCTCCAATTTCACAAAAGGTGAAATTTATTCAAACTTCAAATATTCTAATTTATAAATGTTGATTACATATACCCGATACAAAATTCTGACGAAATTTAATTTGGCCTGATTTTTCCATTTTTCTTTTCGAAGTGCAAAATGAACTAGGCCCTATTTTAAATGTGAATTTTGGACAAACCTTCATGACATTGAATTGTTAACGAAGGTTCACAAGTCTGTATTATGAAGGCAATAGTATCACCATTTAACCAAGTGGATTTGAAGTTTTGAACAAAGAGGTTCGGCGGCACTATATGAAGAAAGTCAAGAGAATGTCGAAGTAAGCCACATAATACTCTACTAGTCGTGTACTAGTGCTTCAACAGATGAGATTTCGCGGTGCAGCTTAAACTCTGACTAAATGTTAATTTACAGATTTTTTTTGCTTGCCGTGGCTTATACTCTGCGCAGCCTATAGTCCAAAAATTACAGAGATCATGTTCATACCATTCACTCTTCATCCAGCACCCGATTCAGGGTGCTGGGTGAAGAGTGAATTCATATCAGGCCAATTTACAGCACGTTGTGAATATTGAAAACTGAAGCATACAAGTCTTACATGCATCCTTTGGTTCACAACCAATTGTTCCAAAGCACATTATGATAGGCTGTTGTATAAAATATGTGCTAAAAGTTTTACTTCGGGATTTGACAACCCCCTCTCTCTGGTCAGGCAATGGGCCTGGTGCTTTTGCTGTCGATCAGTACATCAGAGAAATATAAACTTGCATAGCATATTTAGATTTGTTCAAGGATGAAGTGTCAGGGCCAGTCTTAAATGCTAAAAAAGATTCTAAAGGATTCCTAAATGAGTCTGAATATCAGAGATGCTTACAAATAAGAACCTGTTGTGGTCTGCATGAAAAGAAGGCATGAAAATTAAGAAAAGTATCAGCAAGCCACAATCAAGAAACAGAGGTAGATAGATTCAAGGTAGTTATACACAAAATGAAATCAAACAGTGTGTGTGTGTGTGAGTTTGTTTCTGCATTCAATTGGGGACCTTGAACAATAGAGGACAATAAGGTCCCCATTGACAGAGGGTCCCCGATTGACAACTGTGTACAAAACAGAAGGGTGGTCTTGTAAAAAAGTTAAAGTAGAAACAAAGGAGGAACAATAGGGGGTCCCCAGTTGCAGGCAAATACGCACTTGGGTGTATGTGTAACTGACCAAACATTTGATGTATCGGCATACTTCAGGAAGGCAGTCTACTTGGAAGCTGAACCTATTGTGGCAGCTAAGTTTTCTTACAACATGGAAACTATTAGGTGACTTTAACACAACCTGTGGATTCAAAAAGGTGGCCTATTTGGAAAGCTAGGACTTGCCAATGCAAAAAAAGTTTTGACTTTTCACGTTTTTGCACAGTTAATTGACCATAAATATTTAACAGCTGACCCAACAGTCCAAGGACAAATCCTTCCATTATGGAGTGCAATACAGCAATCAGCTATTTGCAGATTCAGAGAGATGAAGGCTGCATCGTTTTCATATCTGTTGATATTTAGAAATATCTTGTTTTAACTACTGACACTTCTAGCTGGCAAAACTGAGAACTGGACTAAGTTGGCAGTACATCATTCTAAAAGAAAAACCTAATGAGATTTTTACAAATTTGTGGTAGCCTCTCTCACAAATCTATAATCAAATTTTTTCACATTCAAAGAGTGGAAATGGGGATGGGACAATTTAAAGCAAAACTAACGTTAAACTTGTGACTCTGAAAAAAAGGAAAAAATCACTTGAAATACAAAAAGATCAATGATTTATGAATAATTGAAACTTCATCCCATCTGTTGTCCCCAGTAAAGCAAATTTTGTAAGATGTAATTTTGATTGGGGAGATGTAAATTAATTTTTATATTGGGTATTTTGGCCTGTACTGATGTGTACATGTATGTCAAATCACTGTACACTGCAAGTATTCATAAATGCACGTGTAAGACTAAAATTCCACTATTTTCACTCACTGGAAATCACAGCATTAGAGCAACTTTGAGAACTGGGCCCCCTTGAGGGAGATCAATTACCAAAATAAACTGACTAAAATACAGTATACAGTATAAGTGCTATTAATTAGCGGATTGTCAGGGAGTATATGAAACAAACTTCTCTTAATGAGCTGCATGACAGTTTCATCTTCACAGATAATAAGAAAACCCAAAGTTCAAAAGCTCACTGATGTTTTTCCTGTTGCAATAGAGATGATCTCTTCAAGTTTCAAATTGTATTCATCTGTGACAAATTGTCAAACAAACCTGCAACAGGATGTCTGCATTTAAATGCTACCTAAAGTGAACCTAAGTGAAAAGTGAACCCAACCCCATCAACATCTCCTCCTATATTGTAGCTGCACATTTTGTTCATGCGCTGAGCCTTAACCACTTGCTGCCAGGGAACACGTTTCAAGCACTATGGGTTTAATACGCAGAGCTGGGGTGCCCGAAATGGGACAAAAGAGCTGGTCCGTATATTAACCAAAGACCGTACTCGGAACAAAAGACCTGCTGCTGGGAATGTCCATCATTTTTTGAAGGTAATCGGTCACAGTTTTTAAACAGTATCACTGTTTTGGGCATAGCGCCCCCCCGATTACTACTTGCATTCACTGGGGACAAAGGAAATTACGCAACACCTCACAATTCTGGGCTCTCTTTACAGGGCGGCAGGCCTGACTGAAATATTCGGGAGTCAATGAAGGTTACCTGTCAGCTTAGAGTAGCTGCCAAACAGTCATTCGTGTGGGTGTAAACGTCCATTATATGAAATGAATTTTTGAAGAATTTTGAAAACTGAAAATCTTGAAAATCACCCGTATGTGTGCACTGCATTTTTAAAAGCACCCGGCAGCATGTGGTTAAAAAAATTTTCTTGCCTTTCAGTCATTTTGTGAAAAACTGCCATATCAATCTGTGATTTTTTTGCAATTCAAGGGAACACTGTTGCAGATGCATGTCCTGATTGCACTACATAAAGTTTGTAACACCTGAACTTTTCTTTTCAATTAAAATGTTACTTTGTCCTGCTTAGCATCATTCTAATTTTATGTCAGGCAAACTGTGCAGGCTATCCCAATTCATACATGCCGACATGAAAGCCTGACAAAAATAGTCAAAGCCAGAAAACTGTACATACACGTATACATGCACTTTGCTAAACTGGGCTCCCAAACCGCAGTATGAGGTTATGCCTTCTCCGCAGCTCAGGGGTCAGACCCCAAACCACACCCTGATGTTAGGCCATTCCAAGGATCAGGCACCTCCTAACAAGGCCGTGTCAACTAACAGTGCAAATGGTCCATATATGTACTGTTTATACTCTCTTGCATTGGTAAGAGGGTTTCTGTTAATGCTGCACAGCTTCACAGTTCATGTACAAGTATGTAGAACAAATTACAAACTGTTACACAGATCCTTAGCAATCTCCGCTCATAACTTGACAGAAGCAAAACCTTCAGGAGAAGTGCTGAGCTAGCTAATGGAATACACAGCAGGTGGATTGTGATGCCCAAGTAACTGAAACATACCAGTTGGCATCCAGTTTGAACAATTCCAACATGGACTTATATACAGTACTGCTGATGACATCCTGATACTGGGTTATCCAATTAAGGATCAGGGGCCTCTTATGAGCTCAAACACGTTAACTTTAGTACGTGTACAGGTTGTGCCTACTCATCAGAAGGTTTGGTGACCACCAACCACCGAAATGTTGGGTTCATCAAGGATGGCAACACCCTCTTCCGGACCAGCTTGTAAATTTTCACTCACCAATACAGGTGATTCACAATAGCGTGCCTCCCAGAGTTTGCAACGCGTTGGCCAATCACAACGCACGAAATCTGTCTACCCTTTTCAAATGCACACTGATGAAAATATGGCACTGAGCTAGAGAAAACTCCCTATCAGCCTCAACTCCCAAGGCACTGATTCCAGAATCCTTCCAGAATCCCCCAAAGAGCTTCCTTTAATAAAAGTGAAAAAAATATTAAGGATGTATCTACATAAAATCATAGTGAAAAAGCTACTTTCCTTAATCCTGCAATTTTTTTCCAAATCTCCTAAACCTCATAGCGGAGTGTCGGTAATTTTAAAGGTTCAAACATCCTCAAACTGAACCCTGAAAAAATTGTTCCATGCTTTCAAAATGCAGGATTTTTCCCAATGTTACAATTTAAATTGTCATGAAAAATTTAAGAGGTAGTCTTGCACATGTATAACACAGCTTTTGCCTGCAATCCAACTTTTGCTTTAACTTCAGTCAGCACTAACAAGATTCTTTCATTGAATGTGACATTACAGAAAACAAATTTCATAACATCTGTTCCATAATGTAACATCTGTTAAACATTTGGCAATACATCTATTATCAAATCTGTACAATGTCCCTTGCAGTTTGGTTCAACCTTAAAACTGAGATACAACCTCAAGGCTTCCATCTTCTGATTAGTCACTGGAGGTAAATTCACATGTACATGTATGTAAGCAAGTCTTGAGGCCAGGCATGGTTCCTGTTTCTAACAATCTTGAGCCATTCCCCAATGAAGGCTTTCCTAGATTGGTAGAAAATGAATACATGCTTCCCATGTTTTTTTCTCACATTTGTTTATTTGCCATTTCGCGGCCTCCACCCCAAGTCCATCTGTTCCCCAGAAATGTCAGCTCCCCAATTTACAATCAAAAACAAAGTACACTTAAAGCACACTTTTAAGTTTGGTGAAGAAAAAAATAACACAATGTAATGCTAACTTGCAGTGTTCTAGCTAGGACCATTTTAGTGCCGGGTAAATTTTTGGATTGCAAAGCATAGCGAGCGGAACTCTCATGGCTCATAGTCTGACTGGATTCACGCCCATTATTGATACTGCTGTTCTTGAACCAAGACTATGAACACGTGCACCCTGCCTAAAGGGAGGCTACATTATGTCTCATAATTTCACATACGGGTCTTGTAACAATGCTAGCCACATGTTCTCAATACTTTCTGATGTTTGGAATATGATTGAATTGATACATTTTCAGTAATATTTCAGTGAATTTTTTTGAAAATCCGTGCTGGGTGGCACAGCCTATTTGAACCCGAGAGCTGGGCAGAAATTTGCAGTACTGGGTGGTGCCACCCAGCGCTGCCCACTGTGGCTAGAACACTGCTACATGTAAGTTGTACAGAGAAAAGAATTCATGTTCCACTTCACACTGAATACATGAAACTTGAAAAATGCAGGTAAGCTGGATTACGGTGGATTCGCTATCTTTTCAGAAAATAAACATAGCTCAACTTGATGTCTAACCAGTAAAATACATAAAAAATACAAACTCAATCTCTACATAAAAGTGCCTGTACATGAAGATGTTCATATTTGAGATAACAAACATTACCCACTGATAGATCAAGTTCTTGAATTCAAACACATGGCAAAAAAAAATGAAAGATTACCACTAGTTGGAGACAATACCACGTGCACCAGCCTAAAATTTGAAGTGATAGCCACAAATTCAAGCCTTTATCTCTAATCCACCATGACTTGATGTTATAAACACCCAAGTCACCCTTTATTGAAGGGAAGGTTTAAGTTTTGAAAACCTCACAAACACAACTACATGTAGATGTAACGAATGTCATGCACAAATTCAAGTACTTTGTGTTTCCAAGTAGACAGCCTTTTCTTGCCACATAAAAATAGAGTTGGGTTCATTGAAATGTTAACAGGAAAATACTGCTTCTGGAAAGATTTTATGAAATGAATGGAACAATTACAGAATTCTTAGAAAATACTGGTGTTCCAAGTTCGACAGATAATGATTTGCTTTGATGTGAGGCAAAGAGAGAAGAGTTGTAAACTGCCAATTTGATTCACACAATATTGAAGTTTGGAAAGTTTTCAAAGAGCTGAATTTAAGGACAAAACTCAAAAAAGAAATGATACAGGTGTGAGCGTATCCTTTTACAGCTTATGATTTTACATACACCATAGGAAGGGGTAAGGGGAGGAAAAGAGAATGTTTCAGAGAAACAAGAAAAATTGAGAGTTCATGTGAGTCCTTTCATTACAAGGCAAAAATGATTCCTCTGAGTACCACAGTAAGACACCAAGATTTACAGGCAAAGAAAGAAATGTCAATAGATCTGTTAATATTTGTAATGCTCTGCATTACTGCAACAAGGAAACATTGCAATATAGAGAATATGGTCAAATTTCCTTGCCAGTAAGGGCTATATGCACATTGCCTTTACTACATAGGTGTTTGCGACGGTACACAAGATTTAGGCCAGAATGAGTGAGACACTGCTTTGCCTGCAGAGCTGAGAAAGCAAGAAAAGGAGAACTTGGTACTTGTTATGAAATTAAACTTACAGTACTAGCTTACAGTTGGAAAGCAAGGCAAGATAGTGCATGTATTAGCTATTTTCCATTAGAGGAAACAAATGGCCCACTTTCAGGCCAAGAGAAGGAAGTATCTGGAAAACACTGTACTCCTGTAGGAACCTTTTCAAGTTCTTGTGGCAGTTTAAAGGCCATTTTCAGTCACCTATGTGTCTGCCACATTTGTGTAATCTGTCATATCAATTTTACATGTCACAAACAGGCAAGGTTAGAAGATGATGTATCCACTTCAGTATCATTTGGTCAAATAGAAAGAGCCACAGAAGAAAGTTTAGACATACATTCTCTTTGAAGACTTGAAGGGAGATGTTAACGATAACTTTAAAAGGTTTGGGCATGATGTAAATTGAAAAGTCAGTCAGACTTTTGCTGAGTAGTTGAAGTTAAACTGTGATTTGAAGGATTAGAAAAGTGATAAAGAGAGAGAGAACATCTGTCATTGAGAAGATGCCCAGTAAAGAAAAACCTCTACAGCAGTGTAACTTTCTGAAAACAAGTTTGACACTCTTTACAGATGTAATGCTGCAACCTTTGATGCTAGCAATGGTTGAAACACAATTTTGACACTTCTTTACAATAGAAACCTGAATATTTTGCTTGAAAATTCTAAGAGCAAATAAGTTCAAGCAGAAATGGTTGAACTTCAAGGAAAGTTTGATTCTTAAAATGTGTAGTAAAGGATGTTATCAACTCTGAATATCAGACAAATTGTCAGGAATTCATGAAAAGAATTGGTAGCAGTTGTAAAAAGGTATTTTACCAGATTTCAGAGGAAAAGATCTTGCTGTGGAAGTAATTGGAGAGTAACATGCAAATACATTGTTTTCGAAAAGAAAGCCTTTACTTTGCACTTTTGGACAGCCCAAGAGTGAGCTGCCAAAAAGGAAATGGCAAAGATAAGTGCAGGTAAAGTACTTCACAGGTTTGTAATATTTCACTGCACATTTATAAGTCAGTTTCAAGCAATTGGTAGAAAATGACGAAGTATGGTGGTATGTACATGTATATAAAATAGAAAAAAAAATCACAGTGTAGTTTTACTAAGGTGTTTGTGCTTTGATGGAGAGAACCCCTTTTGGCAAGGACAAATCATACTGACTAAAAGGTAAGAGCTCCACAAATGTCCTTCACATGAAGATCAGAATACAACATAAGAAAGCATCTAGCCATGAGAAACCATTAAGTTGGAGTCTCCTTAATAAGAATTTGACAAAGTGGAACACACCTAGTGAGTATGAAGCGCATCATGGACAATCCTTAAATCTACGCATCACGTATATACTGCCGTCAACTGCAGTCAAATTTTGCTCATCTGATGAAAATCAGTGAAGTTTGGGGGGAAACTAACACAACTGTCTCTTTTTTTCTGGAAAACTTGCTGATTGAGGAAAACTTATCGATACAAAAAACTATCATCGATATTTCTCTTTGTTTCAAAAAGTAGGCAAATATTTTTTGACAATACTCTATCATGATGACAAACTGGTGATGTTGTCAGCTGTCCCCATGCATGCATCACACATGGATCTTCAGTGCATTTGCCTTCACCATATGAGGCCTCAGCTTAAGTGATGAGAAGCTCACCTTTTAGCTTGGAAATTTCATTTTAACTGGAAATTAAACTTCCAAGGAAAGTTGCAGTTGTACATCTGACATTAATTGTCCACCACCTTTAGCTGGAAAAAGTGGATGTCTTTGGGTTTATAGGGAAGAGACATAATCATACTCGTCGCCGCCATGTGTCAAGTTGAGTGGAGTTTGGCCATTTTTTCTAAAAGAAGTGTTCTGTGGCAAGGAAAATAGCCAGGGAAACCAGTCTGTGTAAGCTAAGTTCAATTAGACTTATAGATTGATATTGTTTTGTAAAAGAGGTTTCAGGATTATTCCAAGTAGGTTGCTGTCATGAATAGTTTATAAAGGGAAAAGGAAAGGAAATGAGACTTGCTGATCATCAGCATCAACAGGGCCACTCCTCGTTCTTTTCTTACCATTTGATTCTATACAGCTTTATGGTCAATGTTTGGAAGTACCAGTATTTGATGATTTTGGTTTGGTTCAGTGGTTTGGCTGTAGTACAACAAAAACAACGATGTGTATAACGGTTTGCAGTCTGAAATACTGCAATGTGCCAACACAGTCTGTTTCTGAGACTGTACTCATGTAATGCACACAAATGTTTATAAATGTTTAAGTTTATAAATGCAGAGTGAATGTCAGCCAGCTGTAAGTTGTACCCTTTCCAATGGTGTCTTACATCAAAACAGTTTATAATGTGAAAATCTCATAGGCCATATATAGTTGAAGATACGCGACTTCCAGCAGGGCCGTAAACTGGGTGTTGGGTTGCATTGACAACCCCCGCGACTTATTTGGAAATGCTGCTGCCGTGTGCTCAAAAAACATCTCAGCAGCTAGATTTCATATTCAACTAGACCCACGCTCCCTTCGCCCCATTTTTTGTACGAACCAGGAGACGGGCCTGCATGGAATGTTGAACTTGTCATGGCCGATAAAAAAAGAAACCGATTTTAAACACTGATTTCTCCGTGAACTGTCTTGGAACTTTAGACAGCTGACAACACATAGGTTCATGTATGTGATGAGCACAGGCTGGCATGCCACAACACCTGCTTCTCTAACTACCTGAAACACATACGTAATTGGGATTTTAATGATTTTTCCACTTGTCTATAAGCACTTACACTTTGTACTGAACCGCCAAAGTTTTAGATACTGGTAAATCCTATGCTTCCTGTATTTTGTGTGCATGTCCATACATGTATCATAGCTGTGAAGAAAGGTGGAGAATATATATGAGAAGTGAAGACTTTAGTGGCAACTACTGTGTGGCATGAGCAGCAACATCAGAACTACCAGGGAAGCAAGTCAGACGGCCTCCCCTGGCAATAATAAAATGGTGTGGTGTTGTACTGTGTCCAACTCTACCTCAGCTTAGAATTTGATGCAACAGTCTGGAATCCTGCACTTATCCCATCTAAGCAGCCTTTATGCACTCTTTGCATTTTGTGAGCCAAAGACTGGCTATACATGCCGTCCCTTTTAACAGCATGCTGCATTAACTTCACGAGGACTTGAATGAAAGGAAAGATGATCCATCTACATGTAGCTTGACTGATGGAGGAGATGCATTTGATGAAGACAAGTACATGTAAAGTTCCAGATGTTTTATACATGTACATGCATAATTCACATCAAGAAAGAAGAATTGTCAAAGACTAAACAAAGGTGTGTTTTTTCATACCTTTGTTCAAGGTACATGTAAAATCAGTTGGTTTCACTTTGTGTTGCTTGAGGAATTAAAGGGGTATTCCACTTGTATGTGCTTTTGTTGTATGCACAGTATCTATAATGAAACATACAATGTAAGAATGTAGTTTTAAATGCATTATGCCATTAGTCTTAAATTTCAGTGAAAAGGATAATTTCTCAGCCTAATTCTAGCCCATTCCTTTGATTTTGTAATCATCTAAAAGGGTATATCATTTAGCTTCTTTTTGGATTTCACATGTGAACTAGAACCTGTGAAGTGTGAACTGGAAATCTTTAAAATTGCAGCTTAGTACACACGCAGCATTGTCATACAAAAATGTTTAATTTCATGTTCTAAGACCAAAAGATCTTACAGGTACATGTATGCAATTGTCTTTTAATTTATTTATATAAAGGATTGTCAACTGTAGAACACTTTTTTTAATGACTTGTTTAAATGAGCAAAATTTGCATAAATACTTCTAGACGATATTTTCCTTCATACTGTTTCATTGAATGCCCCATCATCCAATTCCTTGCTAGTTGCTTTTGATAATTTTTGTATGGCTTGGCATTTTCTTTTGCTTTGGAAAGTTTACTAAAGCCTTCATGAAGGTAGAAAAATGAGACAAGCTTGGGTTTGAACTGATTACCTTCTATTCTGACAAGTCAGTTTGGATGTGTACGTCCGACACCAAAAAATGTACGTCCGACACCAACATAATAAATGCTTTATCTGAAAGTCACAACAAGATAAAAATGTGTCTTGCCTTGAAGTTTATTAACAAGGGTCTGCTAAAACTAAAGACAGGAAAGCTACTTCTTCAGGTCCTAGCATTTCACAGAGTTTGAGATACAAAAATGGAAACTCAGAAAATTAACTTTCTTTGAGTACGTCCGTCACCATGGTGTTATGAGTCAGTTTCTACAAGGATAATAATACTGAGTGAGGAATTTTGTTATTAAATGAATGTACCGACTAGCTGATGTCTTTTATCAAAATCAAAATCTGCTTCAGAATTATAAATATAATTAACACACACTGTTGAAGTGTTCAAAATGTATGTCCGACACCGTGGAACTGCCCAAAACTAAAAGATTTACATTGCACTAAATACATTTGTGCATCAAGTGGCAACCTTGGCAAACAGTTGTGAAAATCAAAAGGCGAATTTCTCTTTGAAAAATATGGCCCTCTCAAGCTGCAACCAGGACTCCGATGTTAATCTATACCCCAGGGAAGGCGTCCTTACCTACTATCAGTTACACCATCCATCAACACACTGCGGATGGCCAGTCGGGCCCTTCTGCCAGATCTACATGTACTTTCAACAGCCGCTACGCGCCACCAACGTGTGGATGACTGTCTTATTTGGTCCGTACACGCATTGTGCTTGTGTGTGGCTTACATTTACTGCCCAGCAATTTACAGTACATTGAGTATGAGTACACGGTACTGGTCCGAAAGTAAACTCGACTAGAAAAATTCGATTATCGTGGCTTTAATTAAAAGAAGCTTCCATTGAGTTTGCAGTGTAGTCTCCTCTCATAAGAAAAGTTAATATTGATTGAAAGGAATGAATTGAAAAACAAAAGACACAAAAAAGCTAGAAGGCAACGTAATGGAGGCCTTTTTATAAGCTGGTGCACAGATTTTAAAGAACAAATTTCGAGGACAGAGAATAGTTTTTTTACATGGGTGGATTATTTTTCGGTGGATCCCGGATTTTTACAAATAGAAAACTATTTTTTCCACTTTCAAATCTGAAAGGTCGACTGATCTGAGTACCAACTTAAAAAAACACTTTCCCTTAACCCACGACCAATCACACTGACCCTGGTTCCTCGTTATGTACGGCATCAGGTGCGCTCGTAAAGTCTGGGACCCAACAGACAGAAGTATCGTCTACTGATGAATGAAAGTATTCCCCCCCTCCCCCGATGATTATCATGTGAGCAAATTTGGTCAAAAGGAGTTATGTTGAACCTACATGTAAGTGGCTGCAGACTGATAATGTGCATCGGCGGGAATGAAAATGAAATAAAACGTAAGTCTTTTAAAACAAAATTGATTGTTTTGTTTGTGGACTTGTGTCCGTGGGTGATTACACAGCAGCTGTTAACAAAATGAAACAGTATTGCTTTATAGAGCTACATACAAAATAAGCTACCAAAATTTCTTAATACCGTTTGTGTCCAACAACTTGTGAAAACTCAAAAAGGCATTTAATGTGTATGAAATAGACCATGGAGGAATATTTCCTTCCTCCATGAATAGACAAAACATCGACATGGTTACCTAAAAGACAGTTTGGAGTAATCTCTATAGAGATCATTATGTTGAAGCATTCTGACAGCGAAATTTAGTGCATACCTTTATCTATCTGCCTTCTAAATTATGGAGCAGAATTCTGACAGCGATGCCGGTTTAGCGCATACTTTGATCTGCCGCGGCTCTCCAAATAAGGGGCAGAATTGGGCCGACAACAAAGTTCAGTGTGTACCATGATCTGCCCTCCCAATACGGGGGCAGAATTCTTCCGACAATGAAGTTCAGTGTGTACTATGATCTGCCCTCCCAATATGGGGGCAGAATTCCGATGAAGTTCAGTGCGTACTATGATCCGTTCAAATTAAGCCAAATTAACCGGCACAAATCAGACTCATTTTATGTTGGTTTAAGGGAATCTGGTACAATTTCCACTAACAAACGCGAGATGAGATACACCACTAATAGTGTAATGTATGTGGTTAACTGCACTGAATTAATTGACCCTGTATGGGCCCAACAGTATTGAAGGGCAAAGTAATTCCCAGGTGAATGTAATGATCCAAGCATCAAAATGCTTTCGATCACAGTTTGCTGCACAAATTGTGGTTGTGATGGAGTTATAGCCCCACAACTGTCTGACTCACCCAATAGCAGAGGCTCCATAACCGCATGTACATGTAGGTGTATGTCAGCAGTCTTGAGATGTAATATCTGTGGAAGGAGGAACATGCAAAAATTGTTACAGAATTTTAAAGATGGCTTCTATTGGGTCAGTCATTTCATTTGACAGAGCAAAAAGCCTTTGCTTGACCAAAGGACTTAATTATACAAGTTGTAACATACAGCACAAGGAACTTTAAGAGTGCGTTTTGTGCTACTGCTCCAAACATTTAACAAGTCCCCAAAACAATCTTTGACAGGTGAAAGATCCTAACCCTAACCATTCTGAACCCAACAAGCATATGCATGATTTCAATGGACCCTTGGGGGGTAACAAAAACATCCCATAAAATGACTAAATTTCCTGAAGAGATTTGGTACACGTAGATGATAAAAAACACAAATGAAGCACATTAACTTCAATCATATGTGTAAATCTAAAAATTGTTCACTCTCTTACCAACTATACTTAAGTTTTATCCAACAACCTGTACATGACTTGTTTTTTAAGAGGAAGCCATTTACAAATTTCATGTTCTGGGTAGCCATACTCACCACGCCAGTGTGTCCTGTACAAGGGACAGTAGCCATGATGTCATCTGAACAAGGAGTTACATCAATTTGTATGGTGTACCAGCACATCTTAGTGATGCTTGTAGGCAAACAGATTCATTACAGCTAGTTTCCTGACACAAGGAATAGTCCTCAAGTCTGAAATGGATGCAAAGTACATGATAAATATTTTAAAATAACAAATAATAGTTCAAAAGTCTATGTCCCAAGTCTAAGAAAAAAAGTGAGATTAGTCAAACTGTCTTCATTTCTTAAATGGCAACAGCTGTGCACAGGATGTCACATGGTGTCTGTGTACCAGGGTATAGGCCTACGGAATTCTCTAAAACTTAATGCCAAATCTACAATAATGCAGCACAAAGAGTGAAAAGAGAATGGCTTAAGTATTTGATAGGTGTTCATTACCTTTTGCATCCTGTTCCTATAATAAGGAAACATCCTAATGTTTTGTCAGTACATGTACACCGACCATTTCCACAGGAATGTGAAAAGTACTGAAATGCATTGCTGTTGTCAATAATATGATGGATTTGCGAACATTTACATCAGGGGAAAAGTTTTATATTGAGAATAAAAATTCTGCATCCATCAAGCTAAAAACAGTTTACCTGACATCCCTGAAATTTACTATTTATACATGGAGACATCATTTGTGACATGATATGCATTTTTAGGCTGAGTTAAACATCAAGACAAGTGTAAGTAGGGGCCTATAGAGCCTATAACGTTAATCAGGCCGGGACCCTTTCTAGGGCCGACACCATGAACAACCCGCCCAATTCCTTGGCGGACATATTCCCACTAGTGTGGCACCGACTCTCATTCCCGATCCATCCTTAGCCACA
The DNA here is from genome assembly GCF_001949145.1 of Acanthaster planci. The sequence goes on from NW_019091411.1 coordinate 433,910, forward strand.
CATCCGTATGTGCAATTTCATGTTGGCGTACTGAACATTTTCGGCGCACCCACTTATCATCGTGGGCACAATTTCTTTTGCACACGAACATGATCCTTGACCTTTCCGTTTTCTAAAAACCATTTATTGAATGATTTCACTCACGTTATTCAGGTATTTTCCAGTCTTTTTGCCTTTATCCATTCAATCTAACGGGCTCGCTCTCAGTCGCCATCTTTTAAAATAAGATTGTTGAACAATACGTCACTTGACCCCTCATCGTCTTGATGGCTCTTCCATGTCAAGACATATGTAATAAACGAACTGAGCGATAAGATACTACACGTACCAATGGGCTCTTCCAAAACTTTGGCAGCAGTTTAGATGTCTTGACATGGAAGAGTTGGCAAAAAGACTGGAATATACCTGAACAACGTGAGCGAAATCATTCAATAAATGTTTTTAGAAAACGGAAAGATCAAGGATCATGTTCGTGTGTAAAAGAAATTGCGCCCACGACAAGTGGATGCGCCGAAAATGTTCAGTACGCCGACACGCGAGTCCGTGCCACACTAGTGGGGCTATGGCGGACAAGGCGGAGGCTACAAAACGGTACCCATAAATTCCAAAGAGTTCCACATACGGACAAAACAAATTTTCTCCTAAAATGTTGTAACAGTCATCAGAAAGTGATAACATGTTCTAAAATGTGAAATTTAGCAAAGAAAATTCCGAAGTATTTACTAAGAAAACACTGGGTTTTTTTCAGACAAGTCCCCTAGGTTTGCGCACAGAGGCACTAGGTGTTGTACGTATGGATCTCTTTCCAAAAATCAATTAAAACGTACACATATATACACCAAGCCTAGGATTTAATTTCAGACAATGTTGTTTCAAACATTAAATGGCTGATAGGCATGCTTACCTACCAAACTGCTGTCAAAAAAGAAGAAAAAATATCCACATTTTGGGGCTGCAAATTCTTTTTTCCCACGTTGAATTTCAAAATGGCCGGCATTTCGCTCACGTGGTCGTTGAATTTCACCCGACGTACCAACGCACGGCGCAAAAAATGGACCAATGAGAGTTCAGCAAAACATTATGGCAATTAGTGTTCAAAATGGAAAACAGCCACATTTTTTAGAATGAAAATACAGGTATTTGTACTCTTTAATGGAGGAATAACAAAGATTTGTCTCATTATGTTTAAAGCAATTTTAAGAATCTTTCTTAAAAACTGTTTTTAGAGGCTTCACTTTGCTTGATTCACAGGACACGTCCCTACAACTGTAATGAACTCTTCCAAATTTGAAATGCCAGCGGAGGGATTGCTTCCTTCGCTTTTAACATTATGTAGTACCACTTTTAAGTGACATTTTCTGTGAATTTTGCGTGAGATAAACCTTGACGTTTGATTTAAGACAAATAACTGCATAACCAAGTTTTCAAACCCCCATTTTGATGGCAGTATTCCGAAAGCTCTGTTAAACAATGACATTGGTGGAGGGATTTGGTGTTCAATCGGCATTGAGTGATGCCATCTTTGAATAAAATGCTGGATTGCAATACACAACTGTGGGTGTCTGGAAAGTCTCAGGTGCCACCAGTGGGAATCAATTTGAAAGTCCAAGTATTTGGTATTACAGTTGATGGTTCTTACATTTCTCATGTCATAAAATAAATGAAATTGAAACGGGCTTGTGACATGTAGATTAAACAGGTTTAGACACACAGTAGGCCCCGACAGCTTGTCGGCAAAGGGTATCAATACCAGTAATGCAAAAAGTAACAGATGAAGTCATGGACTAAGGAATGTTTCAAAGCCTTTCAAAATGAAAAGTTTTATTTCCAACATGAAGCATATTCTGTGTACTAGAACACTCTTTGACAAAAACCTGCTATTACACAGGCCTACCCCAAATGAGGGAGATGGTAAATCACACTTTGGCCTGGTGGTACACTTTCTAGTCTTGACATCTATTATAAGTACAGTCAGTGTGCCTCACAGCTAGCTGTAAATAAATTATAACAGAATTATCAGAATAGTTACGAGATCATGACATATCAATATTAATATACTGCACAAAAGTTTGATAGGGCGGAGACATAAATTGATACTCAAACAACATGAGCGAAGCACTTTCAAGATGCATATAGGTTACATTCTTCAGTCAATCTGGTGTTCCAATTTGAATTCATTCTAGGTAATGACATTGTTTTCTCACTTCTTTAATGACGGTAATTGCACTGCTGGATGAAAATTTCCCAAACTGGAACTTTAATCAATGGAATCATGATTTGAAGTACACTTTGAAATACACTGAGCTACCAAGTGCTTATTCACCAAACGCATCTCAGACAACTCCAACAGTCAACAATTAGATGTTGGTTACAACCACAAAATATAGGGAGCTGTGATATAAGCATACTGCACTTTTTATGGAGTTTTTAATGTCAGATTAAGTGATCACATAACCCAATACGTAAACTAATTTTGTGGGAACATGGTAATGGGACTGAATGTGGAATCTTCCTAGAGTGAAAAAGTATATATGTACATATATACTTGCTGAGCATTTTTTGTAAACTAAATTTATCTTCAATTGGAATCAACTTACGATAATGGGAGGTGCTGGGACACTACACTTGTGACTTGTCCAATCATTCTGACAACAGGAAATATGAAATCCATCACTGTGTAGTGAAAGAGTTAAACTGGATGTCTTTTCACATCCAACATGACACTTGTTAGAAAGATGGATACTATGAAGCGTTAATTTCCAAAATGCGGTATATCCATTTGAAAGACATCAAATTCTCCCACATCTCTGAAATATTAACAAAAAACAACATATTGGGTGTCCCTAAACTTAGTTGTTTTAGTTTATTGATATCATTTCTGAGTATATATAACCTTTTGAAACTGACTTTAGGTAACCAGAAGACGGTGGGCCTCTAAACGATTCCCAAATGGTGCACATCACTGAATTTTTCAAATTCACTGCCCTGCTAATAGGCTGCCATCTTTGGTCAAGTTTGAAAGCATACAAGGAATGTGACCATAACAGGTTATACAGCAAAATCATGTGATGATCCTCAGTCTTTTTCTAATCTATCACAAAGACACATCAAACAGGTTTGGCTGAAACGTCCATGTTAAATGCATGACAATTTTCTTTTTCTACAGAAGCGTTATTCAGAGATTAAGCAACAAACTCCTGAGTACTTTGCACTTAATAGAAAAAAAAGGCAAGGAAAGGCCAAAGCATGAATAATCTCTCTTAACATGTCAAGAAAGTAAAAAGTCTTCCTGGGTAAATACAAAATGTAACAAGCCACATGTGTAAGTCAGTTTTCCAACAGTGTAAGGCAGATGGGACAATGTGGCTTTTGTACTTCTGACAAGATGGTTTGAGAAGCAAAATGATGGCACACAAGTAGATAAGTGCTAACTGATAACAAATGCGAACTGATAAAATTCCAAATGAAAATATTTTTCTGATCAATTGAAAGAAAAAAATATTAACCAGGTGATGTAGTTGTCAAATTATGTTTACAGATAGTACCAAATGAAAGAATAGATGGGAGCAGTTGAATGCGTTCTTGATTATATAAGTCCAGCCTTAGCTTGTTTGACTAACTGAAAGCATTGCTATCCCGTTTAACGGTGAGCTTTATTCCACTGGCATATTATTTTAGCAAATCTTGTGGCCTATGTGATGCGTCTAATATTTATGCTTCTACACTACAGTTGTAATGACTTCATTTCAAACTGTGAAACTCTTTCTTCAACATTTATTTTGCAGAATTCAGAACAGAATTTTGGAATCCTAAACAACTCTTCCATTCCAGACATATTTGTTTGACTTCAGGTGAGATGCTCCACACTGAGTGATCCGCTGTGCTTCACCAGCACCAAGCACAGCAGATGTCAGCTTTAACAGTTTCCAGGGCAACACAATTGAAACTTGATGCCCATCACAGCTTAAACTCTAGGAGGAACACTTAAGATGGTTTCTGTCTGCACCTGTCCTTGATGACAGATATCAAATCAGCTCTGGGTATCTGCTCCTACAAATTGAGACCAAAGATTGCAAATAATTATCTGGATGGCAAACTTTTCAAGAAGGAAAGTGATGTAGGTAGTATAAAGTTCCTTTTCACTACAGAGGAACCACGAATCCTTAAGTTTGATATTTATAAATTGTTCACATAGTTTGTCAATGGTCACCACTTGTAGAATAATGTGACGTAAGTCAGTTAAGTCATACATGACACAATACTGTCTTCAAAGTATGGAATTTTCCAGACTTTAAATTTGCTTCAGACTCAAAACACACAAACTCCTGCAAATTGAAACGGGGATCTTCCCAAATTATGTGATTTCTCCTTCTTAACACCAATAGGAGGAACAGGAGATATTTCTCCAGGGAAACTGGTCAATACTGAAAATTAAGATTTCACCTGCTTAAGAAAAAAGTCTACTTTATTCAGGGATAAAAAATGTGAACAGGCACCATTCTGATGAACCAGTGGCTGTCTTCACCAAATAAAACAAAGCAATCATCTGACTTTTGAGAGTTTGAAAGGGCAGGGTTTTCACATTCCAAGTCCCAAATCTGCAAATATAATGAGTAAAATTGGGCATGCCTACAAATGGTGTATCCAGTGGGGAGTTCAAGCCCCCCCCCCCGACTTGTTACCATCTCGGGGGCAATTCAAGGGTCGGCATTTTAGAAACTGTACTACCACCTTTCGTGGGGATGGGGTATGAGGATTTTTTTACGGGTTAAAATATTTGGATGTTTATTTTAAGAAAAACTTCCGTTGTGACCCTCCTGGATCACTGACCTGGATACTTCACTGCTGCCCACCCCACTGCACTTTGAACACATCCCCTCCATCCCTCTTTGCATAATGTGTAGCCATGTCCAAACAGACCTACAACGTAATTACGTGACGCTCTGTTTACATGTTCACTTTCTTATGGCAGTGAGGTAGGACAAGGTCTGGCGAGCCCCAAAGAGAAAGTGCACCAATAGGCAAAGAGTGACGGCATTGTGTTTTAGGTCGATTGCCCAGCTGCAGCTGGTGAGAACCAAATGCTTCTGTGGGAAATGGATGCAGGAACCACCCAGCAGATTCCACAACTTCACACATCATTCATACCAACGTGAAGAATGTGAAGCCCGACCCTTGTTCACTTCCCCTGGTATACGGCACTGATGCCTACCTCTTCTCTTGTCTCTGTGTTTCTCAGGGTCACGGTTCCGCTCTTCAACTCTGCCTCCCCCACGGCTGCTATCAGGGGGATGCCGGTGGTCTCCGCCATTTGGTACTGGTTCAGCATCTTGGGGTTCCGCTTGTAGACCATCTCTGCCTGCGGGAGCAGGAAGTAAATCTGGACAGTCAGCCCCCGTGTTGTGGGTTTGATGCATGAACAAAAAATGCCATAATCTCCAGCGGGGCAGCAAATCTCATGCATGAGCTTGTTTGCACGTCTGAAATGGTGTACGCATAGGTAATTTTGCAAAACTACAGCTTATTTGCATGGGCACCGGGTAAATGGCACCAATGCCATTTTGACTGTAATCCACGCTTCTCTAATGGTCTCCAGTGAACAGGGTGCTTGCACGAGGACGGATACCCAACATATTTGAGAGTTATCTCTGAAATATTCCAAGACTGCGGGTTATGCCTCAAAGTATGTCAGGTGTGGAACCCAACTGTGCAAACAATTCGTTGTACTGAAAGCTTTGGAACATGGGTCCATGTAACTTGAAAACTCCCTCAAGAAATTTACTGACATTTCAAGTATAGTAGTATTTATCAGGAAATATCGGGGTGGGGTATGATGTGCCAACTGTTCTTGAGAATTTTGTATTATCATAAATTTGGGGCGCCTCCATTTATTTACGTAGTGACTAAGAATCACACTTGGGTTTCAGAAGTTTTACACTATTTCTGGAGGGACAAACTGCCGAGTTTATTGCTCAGAAATCACAGAACTCAACAAGGCTTCCTTCTCATTGTAGTAATACTTGTTGTTCTCCCCCTATTTTTAACTACACGTTTCTCAATCCCCTCAAAATGCTAAACAATGTTATACATCCTTGTGTGCGGAAGCCAACCTGACCTGCGACCACAGCATCCGGGGTGGAGGTCAGCAAAAATAGTACAAGTTGTATACACACTCATTAGGCTTGGTTCCAGTCGCCCACATACATGTAATTGGACAAATCCAAATTACTACATTTACTTTTTTATTGTGGGAAATGTTTCCTGGGGGTGTAACTTTCTGAACTTCTTGAATGGCTTGGACAGCTTATTTCATCTAAAGTCTTCTTGTCTGATGGAACAGCTATGAGGCAACAGAAAACTTCCAAATCTTCCAACTTTGAAAATGTTAACTAATTTCAGAATTTGTTTAAAATTGCAGCCCTTTCTAAAAGGTATGCATGCATTGGAAATTACAAGAAACCCTCCTCTTTAAAAATAAATGATCATTCTAAGATAACATGAAATGATAGCTGTAATCAATTATGAAGCAACTGATGATGTCACATCATCCAATCTGCAGACACCTTTATTGAAAACTTCACTGAGTAGCAATATCGGCTCTGTCACGAACAAGGAGACTCAAAAGTGCTTTCTGAACTTCGCTCCTTATGCAGATAGTGCCTTTAAGGCCTAAATTAATTCTCGAACTAGACACCCCAATGCCTCCCAAATAAGTACTCTCCCAAAATGTACTACCACTTGCCTTGATTCCAGCATCCCACAATTCCCTGCAGAGTTTTAGTCTCTCCTCCAGCATGCCGCTCTGAGCAGAGGCTACCAGTACTTCCGTCTCTGTGGTCCTGATTTTCTCGGCGTTGGCCTCGGCTTTGGCCTCCATGATGGAGAAGATCCGCTCGATGCCAATGCTCAGGCCGACACAGGGCACCTACGGTCAAAACGAATAATACAAATGATCTACTTTCCAAGAAAACTCCCATGGGTAGAGTCCAAGAACAGAATGCTCTGAGAAACTTTCACCACTAGACAGGAATTTCAATACTGTGTGGCTTGCAAGAGCCATCAATGTACGTCACAGTGACTAGGCATCAAATTTGTGTGGGTGTGGTGTGGAATATACATGTATTTTTTTTCAGTGCTACCTTTAGATGTCAGCAGCAATGGCGTACAAACATCTGTGGTAACTCTCTTTATTTGTGAGAAACCTGCATGTGAGGCCTATAAATGTGGTCTCGGCTGAATAAAGTGTTCTGCAGGCCTTCCGGTATAAGTGTTGTGTAGGCCCTACTCAGTCATAGACACCATCACTAATTTCATTGAGCTGGTAAGTACTGGAACCTTCCATTTCATGTTGATGCTAATCTATCCTGATAACCAGCTGGAATTAAGCCTTTTCCAAAATTGAGAAATCAAAAAGAGGAGCACACTGTGGTCTTTATGTAGGTCCTAAATGTGGATAAACGGCCCAGCAGATAGTGGGAAAATGGCAATTGATACTTGGTACTTGATAAATGGTACTTGACCTGAGTGAACTATACACCTGCCAGAGGGCATTGACATGTACAAAGCCATTGGGGTAATCTACTTGGCACAAGACGGCTACAGGTTTACGATCACTTGGACAGGTTTCAGAAAACTTGGAAATCTCTTGGAGTCTCTACCTGCTTGCCCTTGGGGTCAAACATGCTGACCAGGCCATCGTAACGCCCTCCTCCCGAGACCGACCCCACTCCCACCTGCTCTCCACCCTTGGTGGGCAATAACTCAGACCCTGCATAAAAAAAACAAAGAAATGAGGACATTCAATGCAGAACGAATAGAAAACACCACAAGCTTCTGGCAAGGATGTGGGCTTTTGGAGGGGCGGTGAAAGTCCCTTTTCAAAAATACCCAGAGAGTTAAGGTTGATGGTTACAGTTACCTTTCAGCACAGCTTCAAAGATGACCCCTGTGTAGTAGTCCAACCCTCTGGCCAGGCTAAGGTCAAAGGACACCTAAGAAATTACACAGTAAAAACATCAATATTGAAAAACTGTCATAAAGCAGTGATGCAAAAAGAAATAAGGCTCTTTTTTGAAGGCCCCAAGGATAGCTTTATCCACACCCAGTGCAGCGTAGAGCACTGAAATTTCCAAGTTTTCTGAAAGTATCAAGTGATAAATAATTTACGGATGAAAGATATGGGATATGTTTGCTTTCATACCCCTAACATTGGAGGTTACGTATAAAAAAGAAGCCTACGTGAAATGGCCTGCCAGTCATGATTTGGCAGCCAATTATGACTGAGTTCTCCAGACTTCCTCTGATACTCCACCATGCATGGGAGTTAATCTTGGGCTTCCATTGATGGCCCATCATAGTAACTTCAGCACTCAATCTCAACACGCTATCAGCGGTTTGGTTCCTGCCTTTTATTTACACTTCAGCCTAGTCTGTTCAGTTCTTTGTCTAGTCTGTTATGTAAATGGTCCAATCTGCTGAGGACTTGTTTGGGGTGTATTTTTATCGGAATTGGAAAGGTTTTTGTTTTGGTGTTTGTGTAATCAGTGTAAAAAATCACTGATTTTTGAATCATGCGCTACGTTTGTCATGACGTCAAAAAACTGGCAAACGAGGTCTGTATATCGCATTGTGAGTGTGAGTGATGCATCTTGAGGGGCATGCGATAAGCCTCGTGCTGTGGCTGGAAATTTGGTGGAATAACGCTCTCTTTGAGTACCAGCAGCACCACCTCAAATTTAATTCATGAACACAGAAAATACAAACATAGACACGAGATCAAGTTTTGTGAATGAACCTGCAAAAAATTGGTGACAGCAGTGTTTTTTCAACTTGCAACTGTAGAGCTGCATTCATATTCGATGTAGTGGAACGTATGACCCTTTCTTGGCAGGAATTGTACATTGACTGGTTGGTGCACTTCCATCATGCCTTCGTTGGCAACGGTTTGGTCTGGCGGGAACCAGTGTGGTGCGGTGTGGTGTGGTGTTTTGATTTGCAAACGCTTGTTGTAAACAGTGTTCTAGCCAGGCATTCAGAAGCATATTGGGATGATAGGCTGAGCAAAAACCCTGACAGCTGAAAATCCCCCGATATGCAATCGATACGCTTCTATTTTCCAGGGGAAGAGTTCCTAATATTAAGTTAAAGAAAAATTGCAATCAGAAATTTAAATAAAGTTCTTTTAAAACACTGACGAAAAGTCACCAGAACATCGGCAAAATGCACCGAAATCGAACGAATCTTCCACAATGCAGCATAGCTAGCTAGGTCATACAAACACGAAAGTGCATGTACCTAAGTTTTTACAGCTCTGTGGAGAATCACGTACGCACGGCATGAACGATACTAGTTCCCACCGTGCTGCTGACAAGGTAATACAATAGCCCGAAAACTGATCGAAGTAAGCGACAACTAACTTGTCACAAAACCTGGTCTTTCTCTGTAGTTTCTTCTAATGCATTTATATCGATGGTTATTTTGATATACTTTGTCGTGGTTCACGAGGACGATTTTTGGTAAGACCGTGGCACACACACGGTCTCAGTAGCCGGTGTGTGCATAGTACTGCACCACATCTAAGCACAGTCTTGCAGTGTTTTTGAATCGATCTTCACATTTCCTTCGTAATTTGTTAATCGTTCTCATTTATTTTTTGAAAGTGTGTGTTTGTTATTTTAAGACCAGACTTTTTATTATTTTTAGCACAAACATTTAACCTTGTGATAATGAGAGTAAGTTTGGAATGATCATGCAATGTACAAACATATTCTTGTTGACAAAAGTTTCAGGACTTAGCAAGAAAGTTCAAACAATGGTAGGGGTCCAGGTGAATTAAGTTAATTTTCAAGCAGGCATGCCCTTTTTTGTATGTGTATAGGTAGAATAATCATACATTTTGAGTTAAAACCCCAAGAATCTATTCAGATTGAAGATTTTCAAAATGAAATGAAAACCAAGGTGTGGGCCTATTAAGCTGTTAATTTCGTACCATGGAGCTTCTCAAACAAGAACAAGCAAATGAAAAATACAATTATGCAGTAATGAAATGTGGATCAGATATTTACATGTATAAGACATTTGCCCATTTCCTTAGCAAAAGCAAAGCAAAAAACGAAGCGAAGCCCCCCCCAAAAGTAGAGAAAAGGGTAGAAGTCAGCGTAAAACTGATAATTTTGCTTTTTACAATGACTTAATAACATGGAATAGGGTAATGGGAGCTTAAAACAAAGCTGTTATATTTAACATAATAAATTTTTAACAGTGCCCTCGGGTGTCAAATAATATCCAGTCACCCTCCACCTCTTTAATTTCATCCTGGCAAGAACAATGGTTGTAGATGGGTCATCAACAACGGTTTTTCAGGCAACGGAGTCATGAAAACCTTTCGTTGTAACAGGAATTTCGTATAATGCGATTTTGCTGTACAAAACAGATTTCTCCCTATAGAAATGTGCATGTTTTCACCGGGACCAAAGATGGTCATTTGTTATAACCGGATTTTCGTTATAGTCAATTTCATAACAACGAGAGTCAACTGTACCTTGTCCAGTCTGTTTAGCACTTTGTCCAGCATGTAAAGAACCCTGTCCAGTTTGTTCAGTACCTTATCCAGTCTGTTAAGAACCTTGTTCAGTCTGTGTAGTACCTCGTCCAGTCTGTTTAGTACTTTGTCCACTCTTTTTAGTACCTTGTCCAGTCTGTGTAGCACTTTGTTCACTCATTTTAGTACCTTGTCCAATCTGCTTAGTACCTTATCCAGTCTGTTCAGTACCTTGTCCAGTCTGTTTAGTACCTTCTCTGGTCTATGAAGTATCTTGTTGTAGTCTGTGAAGTACCTTGTCGAGTCTCCCACCTACCTTGTCAAGGACTCCAAAGATTTGACAGTACTTCAGCAGGGTCTTCATGCCTTCCAGTCCCTCCTTGGCTGCCTTGCTCTTGGGTAGCTCTGGGTCCTGCAGCAGTTGCTCTACCAGCTCCAAGCTGCCTTTCATCTTGACGTAGTGACCAATTCTGTCGGCAGTCTTGGGGTCCAAACCTTTCTCCTCGATCATTTCTTCCCGGACATCTTCCCAGAAGGTCTGTCAGAACAAGACATTAAGAGTTGCCTGGGTGAATGTTGAACATTTGGTTTAACATTGTAAACACTGGAGGATCCATTCCTTAACACTTTCCTGGTATTGTTGCAGTGCATTTTTTTTTAACCTAAGCAGAGCCGTCTGGAGATTTCCAGCATAATGTCTGCTTGAATTGCTAATGGCAAATAGGCCAACATGCTTAAGGCCATGAACTTCAAATGACCCTGACAAACTACGTTTCAGATTTAACTGTAACTTCAGAGTTACCAAAGAGTGCCTTTACATGCATGCAAAGTTTCATTAAGATCAAACAAGTGAAAGCTGAATCCACCAACCCCCCAACCGCACCCCAGCTTTTGTAGGGTTAACTGAATGAAGATTGACCTTGATTCCCCAAATTATATGTAAATTGAAGGGAAGAAAATTAATTCTTAGTCTGGAGTGGATTTTCAAATTTATCACCTTGTCTAGTTTGTCAACAGAGGAGCATATAGTGCGGAACTTGTCTGCTGGTACCCCGCAGACTTCAAACATGCCATCCAGAAGCTCCCTGTGATTGACCTATAAGGAAGTGGAAACAAAGTTGACTAAAGCTGTTAGAGGCTTCAAAACAAAGTGTTTTTAAGAATAACAATATTGTTCAGATCAGAAAGCCATTGGGTTTCCAAATCACAGATGTTTGTTGGGAAACCAAGATATTAACAAAGCTCATCTCTTGAAACAATTAACGGCTTCAGTACAGCGCTGCTATGTCGAACACCACAGGGGCCAATACAAAAGCGACAATGCGAAAGAAGAGTTTCCTCATGACAACTGCCTCTGTTGCAAGTACTCGGGGGCCAGTTTACATGCACACAGGGCACTTATGTACATGTGCACTGCACGTGTATCCACAAATGACTGAGATCAATATCCATGGCTGAAAAGTGTACTTAACTCTCATGATTATATATTTTGTGAAGTGTTCAAACAGTTGGAACTTGACCAATGCAGCCCTTTTACATTTTTGCCTATTTCTGTGTGCCTTCACTCTCGATATCTGGCCTTGTTTTTCTTTTGATACACCTCAATCCATCCCTGGAAAAGAGCACTGTGTAGATTTGGGAGATTATTTCAAGGCACAAGAGATAACAGGCATTGGAAACTTTCGGCACATTGTTTTGCACTCTGAGTGAAGTAATATGAACAGTACTGATCTCTCACGAAAGGAACAGCGAGTCCTTACTTTCTAAACATAGTGTCGCTCGGATCTTGCCCAACGTTTGTTGAAATTTATTAAATGCATTACACCATATGGATTACTCGGAAAATAACAGACTAAATGGAATACATGTAAGAGGGGGTAAAGTGGTTACTTAACTAACCATTCAAACATTTTATTGTTTGTTCCTGAATATGATAAAGTCTCCAGGGGGTTTCATGCAGTGCCGTCATGTTTCATCAAATTTGGTTTAACATTTGTGATTTATCTGAGCTCAGGGAATGTTCTCTGTTAACCTGTTCAGACGTAAGTTAAGTCAACCATTATGTGACAGACACGTTTTTCCAGCAGTCTTGCTCAACAAGTTGGAGAAATGCATAAAGTTGTAAGAACACCTTGTATTTCATTCCAAATAAAAACAATCTGATGTTCAGGGGAGTGTGTGCTCGGACGTTATGGATATTTTGTCACGGGAGGGATTGGGTGAAAGCCTGGATTTCTCCCTGATAGGAATGAGCCTGGCCAACCATTTGGAGCTTCCTGCAAACGGATTCTATGTGAAGATAAATTCAAAGGTGTAATTTCCAAAGTTACTGGTAATCCAATAAAAGAACTGAAACTTGTTAAACAGGAAATCCCTTCATGAAATCTTAGCGAGCTTTGAACTGACACTGGGATGATTACTACTGAGCAAAACAAGAATTTACCTTGATGACAAATTCTCCCAAGCCCAAGTTGGTGAGAATCTCGTGGATAATTTTGAGGCACTCAGCATCAGGTATCATAGGGTCGTATTGGCCAGCTATGTCAAAATCCTGTTTAAAGATATAAAATTCTACAATACAATGTTCACATTCATTTACCAGTCTGCTTTTCAATCTACAGCAGAGAAAACTCATCAGCTGTGGACAATTCTAACAGCATAATTGTTCTAACACAACAAACTGTTATTTTTAAACACAAGACCATCAGTGTTTTTCAGTTTTGTAAAAATTTCAGCAAAAATAACTTACACACTGATAGAACTCCCTGTACCTTCCACGCGTCATGGCAGGGTTGTCACGGCGATATACTTTGGCGATGTGAAAACGCTTGATTCGGTTGATTTTATTCATGGCCAGATATCGTGCAAAAGGGACCTTTATAGAAAAAAATCCGTTAAGGAAGAAATAGGAAAAGGACAAATTTGTAGGTCTTTTCATATACGTAAACACAATACTTGGTGAGAGCTTTGTGTAAAGTTCCAACAGTAGGACATTAATTTTTGTTTCAAAATTGCAAAACAAATGGCATGTGTAACGCAAAAGATATTAAAAAGAAAGAAATAATACATCAAGAAAATTGGATTAGGTACACTAATCAGAGTTTGGAAATTGAAAACTCTTCATTCCATTTTTAATTCATTGTGTGTACAAATAAGCAGTAGATCTTTGGGGACAGGGGCTAAAGGTTTGCTCCCTGCAACAAATTTGAAAAACAGGGAACAATAATAAATGATGCTCGTTCAAGTCATGTCTTATAAAACCCATCCTCACGAGCCACAGCTGGAACCACCCCTTTAATCACTGTTGATGACAGTCAAGACTTCAAAACAATTTCCACTGTGTTCCCTGAATTCTAGTGCACTCCTCTTACCCAAGGTGCAATGCATTTGTGCACATTCATTTGCAAACAGGTGCAACTTTGACAAAAACATGACAGCAAATATTCTCATGGTCTATTTGAAAGTCTCACATCTTGACTACTTTGTTCAATTTTTGTGCTAGCTGGTCATGCGGGTCCTGAGCAAGATGAAGTCTCACTCCAGATTGGTTAAGGATACCGTTAGGTCGTATCGCAGTGACAGTAGCTCCCCTCCTTGGTCTTTGAGGTCATAGATCAGCTTGGAGTCCTCCCCGTACTTGCCCGTCAGTGTCTCCTTCAGCTCAAAGACGGGCGTGTCGATGGTCTCGGCACCGTGACGCTTGAAGCTGTCCACTATCGTCTTGAAGACGCCCTCACGGATGGCCATCTGCCTGGGGTTGTAGTCCCTGGTCCCCTGAGTGGGAGGTGGGGAAGGGGGGGTATCTTTTAATCCTTTCAGGCAAAGTAATACACTGGAAAAAAGCTTACAATCTTGCAAAATGAAGCCACTCCTACGAACAGATACAAGATTCGAGTCTGGGTACACCTATAGACCTTTTTCCTGTGATGTCACACTCATGCCGGACCGTGATCTGTTATGATAGTAATGAGTGCATAGTGTTGTGATGGTAATTTACTTTCAAGATAAACTCGTCAAGCATGAAGCGTTCACACATGGTTGAAGCTGCCCATAGAACTATATGCAATCACCGTCACCACGGCGGTTCACACGTGGTGGTATTGTTTACAATTAGCGCAATCCAGTGGGTGATAAAGGTGGGTGACCTCGTTATTCTGTGTGGCATATGAATAGTCTGTTGCGGGAAGTATTGCCACTGCACCTGAACATGAGCGGACATGTACGGCACGCAAGTTACGTTCCACTCCACCTTCAGTGTCTCGTACCCCTTCATTACGGAACAAATATCACAATTATTCTGACCAGCTAAGTAAGATTTTGGGATTTATGCATCTTAGAGATATTATATTGTGCATTTTTACACATCGTCAAAACTCCTCGTTTTAATGCATTTGGGCCACAACAATGCCAGTTACATGCATCTTCATGCATGCTTCATGTATGCCTGTTGTGCCTTTCTCTCCGTTACATCATCAACCCAACATAAACACAAAATTTGACCTTCCGTGTTTCCAAAATCGACCCAGTTGGTTGTGGACAGAAATGGCCTGTTATTTCTCTCGTGTTGATTTTCGAAAGATAATTCATTATAAACTGGTTCCTGGGAGTCCAATCTACCTCCCAAACCCCAGATGCCGTAATGATTTGAAGCCTCTTTTCTACCTCTTCATCCTGCCAAAATTCAGTCCAACGTAGCTACATAATGGTAGGTTCTTTGTAGTAGAATTGGGGCATTCAGCACCAAGAGGCAGTGACTAGGCTTCATAGTAAGGAGCTTCAAAGTACAGATGCGTCTTCGAAGCTAACTGGCTACTTACCTTCGGGGTTTTGAGGACAAACTTTTGAGTACTGGCATCATCTCCAAGTTGGGCTTTCAGTTCCAGAAGCTTGGCAACCTCTTCAGCGATCTGAATCGGGGGGGGGACAAAATCAAATTTCTTATTGAGTAACAAGCTGTGAATTGAGCTTCACAGTAATTGAACAAGCTCTAAAGATATATGGCTTGCAAACCTTCCTGTAAAAGGCTAAAGAGATATGAACCACAAGTGCTCCACTTTTGGGGAGGGGGTGAAGTTAAAACCATGCTACACTCTAACTGCATACAACTGTCTGCATATCACCCAGAGACCATATTACCACCATTCACTCGTGGTGGTCTTGAATCAGCCTTTTCATGATCCAGTTTTGATTGCTGTATCTGGTCTCACTTTTTAAAACTGAATATCCGAAAAAGTAGCTTCCACTGCCAAAGAAAAGATACTGTGGCGCCATCCAGTCTTAAACTCACTGCAGGAAAAATTGTTCCTGTCAATTGGAATAAGGCTATAAATAGTTGTACAGGTGATTACACATTTCTTACAAGGTCCTCACCACAACGAGTCTGGACCATGGGCAGAAACCAGAGAGTCTGATGTTCAATTTTTTTTCCTTTTTGCAATTTGGAAACTGGTTGTGGAATTACTGGTTTGTCCTACCACTATAATTTACCAGTTGATTACCACTTCTTACAAATATTTAGATACAATTTATTTCAATCAAAATTAAAAAGCAGAATCACATGTACCTGATTATTTGCATCGTGGCAAATGCAGCGCCCAGCCATGGGAAACGGAATCCACCGGCAACCCAGTCGATGCAGAAACATGAGTTTGGTCCAGGTCAATGCCATGGTGATAATCCAATGAAACAACCACAGGCAGCATCAAACAGCCAGCACACGGAGAGAGAGAGAGAGAGAGAGAGAGACAACGAGAGACCAAGGCAGGAAGAGCGTTCCACAGGATGACAGGGACCAGAGATAGAGGCGAGATCCGTTTGGGCAGAGAGATGAAAGAAAACTGTAGGTTAGGCCTGGGCCCAGTTACAGGGAGGGGAACAGAGAATAGGTAACGGTGAATCAATGGGGTCACGTAGCCAGAGGAATCGGCAACACAAGAGGCAGATACCAGACTTTGTTTTTCAAGTTCTGAAGCCCTGTTACATGGTCCATGGTCAATGTCTGTGTCTAAGGGGTCGCTAAGGTTGAGTCAAAGTCTGTCACAAAGGCCAAGTCAATGATTCCAGGATCATGTCAAAGGCTCGATCACTAATCATTTATTGTACATGTACATTAACTCGGCCATCAACCATTCAAAAACAAAGGGAAAAATCTTAATTGTTAAAGAAAATCTGTTTCATTTTGAAGAAAGTAAAGAAAGTCTAGTTGAGTTTTAGACATTGTGCTTAGCACTTTCTCTTTCCTTCCCAAATGTGAGTAAACCTTACCATCATTATTGGAATTACCAATTTCCACTTAAACTTAAGCCAGGCGCATTAGACAATTTAAGGACCATTTTGGAGGTAAATTTGGAAGATTTGATTGAAAAGAATATTAAAGGAAGAAAGAAATTTTGAGAGTCGATTGTCAACTATCTGTTCAAGCATTTTAGAAAAAGCACAAGTACCAGTGACTGGCCTAGATCACTGACAGATTTTGCTGCTTTTTTGGGCGTGGTGATACCCAAGAAGATACCAGTAGCAGTGCAGAAGCAGAACAGATATTAATCTTGGGACTACATGAAACATTGACAGGTGGTGAGGTGGAAGTCAGTAAAAAGTGGGAGTTTTAAAAGGGAAATAAAGTCCGAAATCTGCGCTTAAGTTGGTGCGCTTGCGCAGTTGCAGTGCCGTAATGATAGAAAATGGGAGATGCGTTAAGGCTGCCGCAACAACAGTCAATGCGTTCCACTAAAAGGGTAGATTTCTGTGCGTGAGCTCATTAATATTTGTGATCCCATTGGGATTTGACAATAAGACGTGCCAGCATTGGAAGAGGTATTTTTAAAAAAAATCATGAATTTGGGACTTCTGACGTCCGATTTGCTGTATTTTGCTCACAAAAAACTCCAACCCGTGGGCCTATTTTGCAAATTGCATAGAGGCGAGTGCGGCGGCTACATTGAGAGCTGAGTGCATAGGCCTAGTTTTACTCCTATTTTAGGAGTGTTTTTCGGCGAAGGGTGAATTTTAAAAAAATGTGCATGGCTAACCCCTACAAAATTAAAAGAAAGGTGAATTTCTGGCCATAATCTTGTATTTTCAAAGGAAAGTGGGAGGCCAACCTCTCCTTGAGAGTCACCAGGTGATGCTGATTCTGTCTGATTTTGCACTGTTTTCAATGGCCCAAATAGTGTAACTGTACATAATGCAACCTTAGGGGCGAAGTGGAAATGGGGCAAAGTGACTGCTAATCATGAAACTACATGTAGCACCGTCAACGGGTCAATGACCGTTCTCTCGGATTGGAATTCCCCTCTGGCATGTCTGGAACTTCATGGATTGGAAGGAGACCTAGGCCTACCTTGTCTTTGTCTGAATTCTCTGCCTTTAACTTTCTCACGACTTCACCTTGCTTTTTGATCTTGTCAACAACAACTCGTTTTTCCGTATCCGCCATGGTTTAAAATTCAAGGTAGAAAATCGAACTGGACCTGAATGATGCAACCTCGTCCAGTTTGATCATGCACGGCCGGCTTGCCTTGTAACATGCAGTCACATGTCCTCTGCATAAATATATGTACACGTTCAAGCGGCTTCATTTGTCATTCTCACATGAATGACGCCCTCTCGTGGTTTTATCAAGTGCGCCCTCTTGTGAGATTATTTCATCTTTGGGAAGTGCGCCCCCTTCCGGATTTTTTGTGAAAAAAACGCCCTCTTGTGAAACCGATAATGACGTTTTCTTAATAGAGCACGCCCTCTCTTGAGTTAGTTTAATGCATGTTTTGTTTTTAAAGTCATCTTGAAGAGCCCCCTCTCGTGATTTAGATTTTTTCCATGTTATCTTGAAGAGCGCCCTCAGACAATAATCTTTATCTTTAAGTATTGTTCGGATACCTTAAACGGAAAATACGCCCCAATTATTTAATTTGTTCATGTTTATTCGCAGCTGTAAAAAAAATAACTTCAATAATTTGCGACGCATTTCTGTGTTCAAGGCTTAACTATTATAACTTGTATACAGCTTGAAAATAAAAGTTTTCAAGGAAAGAGAGGATGATGTTCAAGTATGAGGGAATCTGATTGTACATGTAATACAGGCGCGGACAGGGGGGCCAATCCCCGCTGCTGTGAGACAAAATAAATTCACGAAAATGGGGAAAATAAAATAATAAGTTAAAACAAAAAGCAAATAAAAAAGCATCCCGCAGACACTTGTTATATGAACAAGGTGAGTGTTACAAATAGGAGATTACAGTCCGCAAAAATGAGACATCAAAACAATATCTCCGACCTGACCTCCCTTCCTGGAAAAATTCCTGGATTGTCCCCAGTTATTCTAAAAACCTGAACCTAATTATAAAAAGTTCTGCGAGAACAGCAGATCCGTCATGGGGTGGAACAAGGGCCCCTGGAAGCAGCAGGCCCCCCCCCGGCAAAAATAATAAGCATCAGAATTATACTCCCCCCCAGTAGTACAGTGTCCCGCCCCCATGCCCCAAACTGGCTGGTGGAAAATTCTATGAGAACAGCTAACTATCCAACATTTGGACGGCTCAAGGAACTGGGTAATCCCTTCCTCCATGGTTGGCACATTAAGGCAGCATGAAATTACAAAAATTGAAATTTTTGCTTTTGCCTTTGAAAAAAAATTCCGCCGGGCACAATAGACCAGAACTTCTACCTTATTTGAAATTTCTGCTTGCAGAAAATGGAAAGTATATGTTGGAAGTTTTGTGACCACTGACCAGAGTGTGCTTTTTATTTCTTAAACGTTCTACGTACGTGTATTTTGTTTTCTATTGTTTTCTATTGCTTTGCCAGAACCAGTTATTTTCAGATGTGCACTTAAAGTAATTTAAGAGGCTCAATTCAATTTTCAAATTTTGTATAATTCATAGCTTTATTAATTGAAATTGTTTCATTATTGTTATGTCGTATCATTATGTTATATTAAGTTTATATTGTGTTTATTTCCTTAATTTTTTGTATTGATAATTTTATGATTTTTATTGTTTCCCGTTTCTTATTTAACCAGTTGGAGAGCCGCTCGACAGAACTTATGTTTCTCTCGGGCAATCCAGCTGGAGCTGGCTAAATATTGTATCCTTAAATGTTTTACTTCAAATGTCTAAATATATGTTTGGGAATTGAATGTCTTTACTGGTGTATCCCGAAAAATGACATAATGAAATGAAGTTTAATCGGGAAAAAAAACCAACACTCCAACAGACTGAAGGAAATTTAATGCAAAGACGCCATGCTCTTCTTCGGATACGTTTAGAGCTTACCTGCACCCATTTACACAATGTTAACAGGTACTAGGTACAGCGCTGTACATGTACATAGTACATGTACATGTACATGTACGTGTACCAGTCTAGTACGTGTACCGCGTACCGCGGTACCGTTACCTTATCGTATCATTGCCCTGGACCGGACCCAAGGTCAAAAATCTCGAACACCATCGACGTATGATCGATGCGTCCAAGACCGAGAAAAATGTCGCCGATTAGGTTGTTGTAGTCACCTCAACCTGACAATGACTTCAAGAGACTTTCGACCACCGAAATAAACGAGTCGATCTGCTGCAGTGAGGCGACCAAGGTGAATTTGTTTGAGCGTGGGAATCGACATCCGCTAGCGGCGTGACAACGACTGGTGTCCCGTATGCGTACTCTGCCGCGGGGCGGACATGGCGCACTAGTTCACGGGCGAGTGTTGGCCTAGGTGTAGAACTTTCCTTCTTCCATGGTTGTCCGTGTTCATGGTATTGTGCTTTGCCATGTCTAAGAGAGGACGTGAAGCTGACAGTTTATTTTTCTGACCAGATCATGAGAGTGTGCTCACAAAAACTTATGACAATACAGACAGATTTATTGAGAGCTTGAGACTAAAATCTGCCGTTTGACGTAAAACTGCTGTTAGGCTTACTCCTACCCAAAACTGTCACACCCATGTTTGACTGTTTCCAACATGTCCTATGAGATCAAGGCAGTTTATAGCAGGTTGATCATCTAATTCAGTTCAGCAGAATCTCGAGGATGTCATTTTGACATTGTTGACATGACAGACCCTGGTATTGAGCTGGTGTTGAAATTCATGAGATGCAGTTTGCCCAGGAGCCCGGCTGAAAACATTAGTAAGTAGAACTAGACATGGACCAAACAGTGAATATTGCTTCATGTTCTTGGTGAGATGAGATTCATCTTTGCTGATGGAAGTCTGATGGTCCACCCGCCTCTCGTCTCTTTTGGTCCACTATGAACTACGGCAGAAGGACACCTCTGCCAAGGTTCAAAACCAAATTGTGAGTATCACTCAGTCAGTAGGCCAGCTTGTTGATAAAAACAAAACAAGAGACAAAAGAAAAAGTTTGTCAGTTTGTTTGTGGCTTGCCTGGGTATGTTTAGTATTTCCACATGTATATATACAAAAATACATGCAGTCAAACTTGCATTAATGTGTGTTCAGAAGTTGCACAGTCAACTTCGTAGGGAAAATGACTGACAGACTTACATTGGAAGTTTTGACCCACTGGTATTTTTTTCCCCAATGTGTAAAGTGAGGAAGGGGGAGGGTAGGATGTCAATACTTGTGACAAGAGACACCCATCCTGAGGTTCTTTGGATGTGCCGTTTAATACTTTGGTGTGCAGGTTGACGCATAGAAAACCTCCCGCGTAATAAGCATACGAAATATAGAATTTCAACATGGAATTACCATCTTAATAACAATGGAGAAAGTATCACACACTTGTTGTTTAGAGAGTGATATGCTTAAAAGTACTTCTTAACTCGATGTTTACAAAACTGAGTTACCTCTGGGGAAGATATCCCCATCTCTATTACATAATAATAACTTTAATGTCTTGTAAAATTTAAGCTTTGCAACAATGCAACATTTCCCCAAACAGTGGAATAGGAAGTAACAGTGAAAAGTTTTACACCTGCCACAAATGCTTAAGCAGTATGAGTAAAATGTGTTGCTGGGTTGTAGACTCTTACCCCCGGCAATGGCACAACCTGGCCACCGTAGATACTGAGGCAAGTTGGGCATCACGGTCCAGATATGTAATTCTGGTCCAATACCAGAATTATGAGTACACCTATGACAATATAACTTGCAACATATGTTATTTTGAAATCAAAACCAAAATGCAAGTCGTAGTGAGGTACATGTAATTGACTGATTTGCAAAATATTAATTAAAAAATCACTGTAAATCTTCAGTTCATGCGTTGCAGTTAATTTTATGCTGCATAAACAAGAAAGGGCCTTCAAAAGTTTCATAATAAATTTATCAACAGTGCTGAAAAAGTCACCCCTCAATGTAAATCAACATCTAACCGTGGCACTTCTAGGCCTCCGTAGTGTACATCTAAACAACTTCATGGTCATCCATGTTGGCGATGAATGCTAATTTATCATCCAATGCAATCATCACAAAAACTATTATATGGGACACTTCCCTGTATGACAGTTAACAGCATAAATACAACATTTTGTTAGCTGTTTTGGCATTCTTGCTGAAACAGCTCTTGTTTTCGTTAAAGTTTTTTTCCTCCCCTTTTTTTCCTTTTCCTGACTATTTCTTCAGCCAATCAAATTTGTTACCATAATGCATCTGATCGACTTCAAACTTGGCACAATGTGAAAACATCATCCAAGGACAGTCCTAGAAGAAATTTGGCATCAATTTTTTAATTCTTGAATATTTAATTTTTTCCCATAGACTTTGTACACAGATTTGAGGCACCATTTTTGTCACTTACCAATCTTAGATCTTCATCAAAGTTACAATAAGAAACTACCCAAAGACTGAGAAGATACTGAAATAATGACATCTCAATGGCATCATCACATTATTTATTTTTGAATTTTGAATATTTAATTTTTCTCCATAGGTTTTGTACACGTTTTTCTACTACGCAATATTATCGATCTTAATGAGAGTAGTCCTGAACTTTGGCTGAGGATTATGATGAGAACAAGAGGGAAATCATATTTTTTCTGTCTTTGTTCTGTTATTAACATACCCAAGAGTCCAAATATCAAATAATATTTCAGTATTGTTTTGCAATATAAACGCAAATCATGTGACAAGAGTTTTTCTCCGCAGGTTTTGTGCACGTTTTTATGAAGTCAAAGACTGATACACTCATGCGTCTGAGTGACTTTGTATTGGGATCATATGTAGTACATCAACCGGTGGGGCTGTCAAAATAATATCGTCACGGTGGCATCATCAGGGGTCACGTGACATAAGATTAAAGTTGCAGTTTTCTCCATAGGTTTTGTACATGTTTTTCTACTACCCAATATTATCGATCTTAATGAAAGTAGTCCTGATCTTCGGCTGAGGATTACTATGAGAACGAAAGAAAATCATATTTTTTCCCATTTTCGTTCGATTACAACTATACCCAAGAGTCCAAATATCAAATGATATTTCATAATTTGTTTTCAATATAAATGCAAATCACGTAACTTGACTTTAAAGCTGCAGTTTTGCTCCATAGGTTTTGTGCACATTTTTCAGAAGTTGAACACTGGTGCATTCATACATCTGAGTGACTTTGTATTGGGAGCATACATGTACATAGTCCATCAACCCGTGGGGCTGTCAAAATAAATTTGTCGTGGTGACGTCATCAGGGGTCACGTGACACGAGATTAAAGTTGTATACAAAACCTACAGAGAAAGACTTCGGTTTTTTCACTTCACAGTTTTATCCATTGGAGTTACTGTGAGAATTTCAGACAAATTAGAGGAAACCTTCCATTACAAAAATGATAATGATGGAAAGAAAAATGACATTTTCAACTATCTGATCCTGCTAAAAACGTGGAATTAAACAGAACAACGGATATTCTTTCCAAAACTTACAGTACTCCCAAAATGATCTCCCATTCTGTTTTTGGCTTTGAACCGTCATAATTGGAAAACCTGGAGTGTGACTTTTGTCATGATGGGTCACATATGGAACAGTGGTGGTCCCTTGGGCATGGACCAGATTTTTTAGACTTACGTGATTGATTTTTCTCTTCATTACCGATTCCTTGCTGTTTATGTGCATAGCAGTAAGCAAACATAAATCCCTTTCTCAGAAATGTTTTCAGTAAGTAAATTCAGGGTTCACAATTTGAACAGAAAAACCTGTGCACTGAACTTTGTCTTCCATGGATGACATCATAGGAACAGCACCCTCAGTTGGCCAGGAAAGCATGGATACATGTAGCTTTAAGTGTTTTTTAAAAATGGTGCACTTTCAGTTCTTTTAACCAAATAAGAATGTAAAAGAGTGTTCATAATTCGAAGAACAGTTGCAAAAAAATTGTCCAAGAAAAATGAATGCTTGTACATGTACACTTTAAGAAATGTAAATGTTGGTCGGACTCATAATAATAATAAGAAGAAAAATAGCTTTATTTATAGGTGGTAGCCTTGTCATCTAAAAACAGATGATTTTCAGTGGGCCATCTAACAATATTAAAGTAGTAAAAAAATAATATAAAATTAAATTATATTAAAACATACAGCACATTAACTATAAAAATATATGCACCATTAGGAAAAATTACACCATGGAGTATTAAAAACATTATAACATGTATCACAATGTAATACAGAAGGACCAGATAAATAGAAACAAATAAAAGTGTAATAGGGAAAAAAACCCAAAACAACAAAAAAACAAGGGAATGTGGAACCCCCCAGCTCTAACAAACCCTGTTGTCAACACTCTAGGAAAATTAATCTCAGGAATGTTAAAAGAACATATGCATCTGAACAGGTACCACGATAACAGTTACGGTCAACAGCGAAAGAATCACACTTGTATAGATTTTGTTTTAGCCACTGGAGTAGCCTCTGCTTAAATGCATGTTTATTTTATGTACTCATATTTCCCTGAATACTAATATTGATGTTGTGTCCATCGGCATGGACAAAAGAGTAAGTATAACAGTTGGGTCAATGGCTCACATTCACATGTACATACAAATTGAAAATTAATTATTACGTTTTTATAGAATGTTGAGCAAATATCTGGACAACTCCGGAAAATTTCAAATGCACTGTTTTGATGTAACATTTGAATACATTTAAGGTGCTTCTGCAACAGAAGTGGTTGACACAGAAGTTCGATTGACTATAAATGGAAAGCTTTTAGTTGAATGACTGGCCTTCTCCCCATCCAATGTGAAATGCACTTCGTTTATGCTGCATTTGACAAATGTGCCTTGTCCTAACCCATGATGAAGGTATCACCCATTACCAGTAATACATACATAATATTGAAAAGCTTAATCAGCTTGCATGCATCGTTAATGGTAATGTGTCTCCAGACGGGCAATGTAGAGGCCAGGCAGTGTCAGTGACTTAGGGGCATTAATTCTCCACCAGCCACCTACATGTACATGTACATTCAGCTGTGCACAGTGAGCTGCCTAAGAAGTTAGCCCGCAGTGAGATGAGGGCTTCTTCTTCTTTTTTTTTCAATTTTACATCGTCAACATCTAAAAGGTCTGCGTGCGTGTATTCTGTTGTACATCCACACCAGTTGCCCACGCTCCTTGACATTGGAAAGTGAGCACTTGTTGTGTACGGCATCGATCTTACATGTATGCCAAAGGCAAGTAGTAGTGAGCTGAAAGTGCTTGAAAGACTCAGTACAGACTTATTTCTCTATGATGGACATGTGCAAGTATGAAACAATTGCTGTGACTCTCCAGACTCCTTAGGAATTTTTTCAATGGTAACAGTTTGAACTGAGCTGGAAACAAACGATAGACTGATCCACTTTGCTTCACCCACTCTGCATGTGGGCAAATAGCATGTGCTTCTTTCAAAAGGCTGCACATCTCATATGATCATGCACATGTCAGATTTGTTGGGCATACGTGTACATGTGTACTTTACAGCTGTGATTGGTTGAAAGATCATGGGATGAGGCTTAATGAATAAATCTAACAACCTCAGCTTTGAAGGAAAATCCAGTCTTTGAATAAACTTGTCTCTTTTTTTCCCATGGAAATCCTTCCTTGAATATTAAATGCCGTGTGCACAGTCATTTGTCAACTTGTTTGTGTATCACTGCTATTCTGCACCTGTAACAGTTTTCATTTGATGTACTTGTTCTTCATTTATTTTGTTACCAATTAAAGAATGTATGTGTATTTGAAAACGATGAAAAACTTTGAGATGACTGAAAGATTGCTCAATTGTAAAAGACGCCATCAGAGTGTGTACAGTGTTATATACATGTAGCTACGCCGGTCGGCACCAGTGGGGGATCTCCACAACAGTGTTAGAACTACCATCCGGCACTAAGCTTGATGAAACAGCCCACCGACTGGTATAAAAATCCTTTTAAGTCCATGCAAAACACGAGTCACTATGAAAGTTTCATATTTTTACCTGGAAGAATTAAACAGAACTCTTAATCAATTTGGAAAGAAAATTCACTGAAAAAGTGATCTAGAGTCCCCTTAAGCAGGCCCCTGGCCATGATTCGCGGGACTTTGGTTGCTTCACTCCCTGGTTATGTGTATTGTTGGGTTAGAATTTGCAAAGTGTTCCCCTCTTGTAAACCATAATTACAGTTATGCTATACGATCTTCCCCGGTCCTTGGTTGGTAAACGTACAAATGTGTTGCAACCACTTGGTACATTGCTTCTCTGATCCATCCAGCATACCCTGCCATTTCCAATGTTGCGCGTGCCCCCAAGTGCGCGCATACATGCACATACATATACATGCATACCATTGTCCATCCATTGGTTGGTAAAATGTCCTTGGTCACCCACTGTGACTTCCCACTGCTCCTAATCAATGAGGCTTTCAAAGCAAAATTTTACCGTTTGCATTGCTTTTAATGGTGCAGGATAAAAGGTGCTTGAAGTACAACTTTCATGTAGTCGTACAATGCACAGATCTAGACCCACTGAAAATTAGCTTTCTTCAACCACTGTTCTTTTAAGTCTTAAAGTGACCCAGAAAAATAAACAGGAACGTGTCAAAGATGCATGCAACAGGGTCTTGAGCTGCCTCGTTGCAGCATTTCTATAAAATTCAACATGCAGGTGTGGAAAATAGATTTGAAATGATTGGAACCTTCGCTCCATGTTCTCTACGTGTATTTATTTGAAGTGGAGTGTGAACTTGTGGAAAATCTCTGTGAACAGTTTGTGTCTGATGCTAATGCATCAGTTTTTTTCAATGTTGAGAACTGTGGCTGTTTGACAAAAAATTACAGCTTTTTCAGAATGTTGATGAAATGAGCATTTGCCCTCATACACTAGATTTTGTGCCAATAATAAAACGGGATGACTGTCCTATCTTTCTTGAGCAGAAACACTCCTCTCATCAATTGAACAGAGCCATGTCGGTGGGGAGTAGTCATTTTGTTAGTAGGGATGTGACTGTAACGCGCATATTTCATAGTTGTTTGTACACCAGCAAAGGGCAGTTCCCACCAGAGGAGCCGTACATAGCTGCTAGGAAAATTATGCCCTCTCATGGTCCAGCTGGGGGCTCTCTGCCTGATCATTCAGTGCTAATGTGACAAGGTACAAGTACTGCACGCGTACATGTATACATGAAGCTTGGATGACAGTGTATCATAAACATATGAAAGCTTACTGTGTATATGACGACAAACCCCTCAACTTTGCCTCAAGGGGGAAAAACAAAATTAACCATGCGAAAATTGCTATTATCTTTGAGCCAATCTACTACCGTGAGTGCATGTTTGTGATCGTTAAGCACTTACACTGTCCTTAAGCTAAAGATCCACACTGCATGGCCGACGGCCTTATACGTACTGTACATGTGAGTATTATACCACAACGTAACCCTACTTCTCTCAGTTAGTAAATTTGAATTTCTTCATGCGCGAGGAGTTTTCCAGACAAGGCAAAATTTGGGCCAGCTGTTAGCATCCTGTGAAGTCTTGTAAAATACACACATGTACATGTACATGTAGGTGCTGGGCTCCACCATACAAAAGAACAAATCACAATAGATTCAGCTTGAAATGGGGCAATGCATCACCGCCTGCATTCCCCATTGTGTAAGATATTTCCTCATGCTGCATATATAATACAGATGACAGACACTATTGGTTTCACATACATGTCTACACATCTTGTATGTTTCCATTAACAGATCCATCTTGAAATCTGAGAATCTTGGCATGAAACATAGGGGAATTCAGTGGTTACCAAGGTGGGAAATTTGTTGTTTGGCCCTGTGCATAATAACAATATCTTCAGCTTGTCAATTTTAAGATAAATGTCCTAATATTGCAAATATAATCCAGTTGATATACACATGCACGTACATGCAAACAAACATTATTGAGTGATATTCCCAAATCCCTCTTTAATTTTTCATCAAAACCAGAAGCTTAGAATCTTGACTTGAGTGACAGGGATTTGATTCTTCCTGTTACAATCAGGTTCAGTACGTGTAGTCCATACTGAATTTAGAAAATTTGTCAGCGTCACGAAGTCCATGTGTGTGCCATCGATTAAGGGAATAAATACCGATATGTACTTGGCCAGTGACCGGCCAAGCACATATTTATTCCCATCCATAAATACCTTTTTCGTCCGAGTGTCCAAAGAAGTCAATATACATGTGTATGATGGATTTCCTACAATTTTGTTCTAGAACTTTACATCCCCATCCATTTCATTTTAAAGTTGTCCAAAAGAATCTCCTTATATTGACTTGGGGCGCATGTAGTGAGCCACGTGGGCACAGACTCTTGACCAATTAGAATGGATTAAACTGTCTCATATTTGGGTGCCAGCGTATGATTTATGCACTGGGTATTATCACTTCTCAGCGGGCATTATCAAATGTTAATACACAGTCAAGTTGTACATTGTTGAATAGAGAGACTGTTTGACAGCAACATTGTAAGTAGGCTTTATGCCAAACACATCGCTGGTATGCATTATCAACAGGAAAGGTGTGTGGTTGAGTTTTGTAAATCAACCACTTACATGTACATGTAGCAGAGGAAAGTTGTTTAGACCACAGTCAGTGTTGGTGAGATGGACAAGAAAGACAGATTCATAACATCCACAGGAATATAATATCAAATCAGTGCTCTGAAATATGTGATTGCCGAGCTTTTCCGTAACTAAGTACCTTCTTCAGGGCAAGCAGATTGCCCTGAAGAAGGTACTTAGTTACTGAAAGCTTGGCAATCACATATTTCAGAGCACTGATTTGATATTATATTCCTGTCGATGTTCTGATCACAGTGCTCGCAGCCCTCCCATATTTCTCTAAAGACAGATTCATGATTGAAACTCTTGAAGGGAATTGTCAGGAATACGGATACCTATTTTTTGTAAATTAAAAACTGACATTGTAATATGCTGTTGCATTAGATGCTGCTCTCAGGTCGAGTCGGACCCACATTGTCAAATACATGTATTGCGTCTTGGATGGTGTAATTTCATGGGTTTATAAAAGTGATCTTTTCAGAGTATACTGTGAAAATTGTCTCATGTAGTGCCTTTAGTTGGTACGTATGGGGTGTGCATAGTCTGTGGAAAGGCTATGCAAAATTGCAGATTCTCTATACCCCTGGCCTGGCGGAAGAAGCTTGTAATGGAATAAATTCACTCTGCTGATTTATTGTCTCCAATATATGCAAGTATCAAGTCATAAGGTTTTTTCTACTTGATTACGTTTACAGAGAGATAAAACCCACTCATTGGCTGCAGCGATTCTAGGCTTGTTACACACCTGGTTGGCAGCTGTCAACAGTTATAAAATGTCACCCGTTGTTTTACTCGTCCCAATCAAAATGTCACCACTGAAGCTTTTTCAGTGCAGTTTGTTTCCTGTAGGCAAACCAATTATGTTACGCGAAATGAAAGTGCCGTAGTTCACTCACTTTACCCATAATCCTCACTGATCTTCCAAAAGCCACTGGTAGGTTTGGAAGGATTTTGCAGGATTGTAGGAGGCACAGCCCAGTCACTATTACTCGCCTAGTATGCCTACTATCACCGAAACTGTCACCTGTTGAATTGTACTGAGCAACATTCCCATGTAAGTGAAGCATAAAAGCTGGCTTGTTGGTCCTATACGTGTACATGTACATGTATCTTTTATGCGTGTGCCACAGATTTTAATTGTCTGTGAAACATTTTCATGCCGAGCTTTCATTCAACAGACAGTTTGAATCTGTCTCTTCCTTTGGGGATGCTATTTTTTCTAAGTTGAGGATTGGCCATTTTCCTGTCAACTTTCTTCCTGAGTTGTGAAGTTTAGATTTCATTTCAGCCTCTCCTTGCCAGATCTGGGTTATTGAGGTCAAACAATTATCTGACTTCTTGTATGCTGTGGTTCCTGCATTTGGAGCTCTTGAGTGGTTTCTATTATGTGAAGGTATTCAGATGACAATTCATCCAAAGGGTATTGGGAGGAGGGAGTGGCTACATGTACATGTATGTGGATTGATTGAAGGTCTGTGAAGTGCTAATATTTCGACATTAGAATGAACAACGTGTACATGTGTCGTCATCATTCCTTTTCCCTGCCCAAAATAACTCCTTATATTCCCCAGCATGAGAGAGAACCTGACATACATATCACGTACATGTACAGCATGCTGCGGACAAGTGAGTTCACAAACAACGCTCGACAAAATAGGTTGGCTTGTAAAAAGAGGAAGTACATGTATTGTATTGAAGCAAAGTAAGTGAGTCAAATGCTTCCATTTATTAATGTGTCAAATGTTCACATAAATTATCATTTATCATGTTGTGTTTTTCTTGTACATTTCTGAAATATGCACACTTCCAAATGATACAATGCACTAGAGACTATGATCAGAAAAAAAGGGCTTTCTAAAAGAAATGTATGACTTGTTTTATGTACAAAAGAATAGAATATTAACCTCAATGTCCAGGGTGTGTGAGAAATTATCTGAACATGGGGGAACACAGAGCTTATGCGGTCAATCAACCTTTGATGCACATCCTTTGAAATGCTCCATTTCATGTATAATCTACATAGACACAGTGTACTTGAAATTGTGTGTCATATCATCTTAAGGCATGTTGGTATCGTTTTCTTTGAGACTGCAAACAGAAAGGGTTTGTATAAGGTACATGTACATCAGAATTCTGTTATGGATCTGGCCTGATTTCCTGAACCCAGAGATTGGCATGCTGATTACAGAAATGTATCAGTCTCACTTCCAAGCCATAGACGTAGATGCAAATGCGTGTTGTATAAGCTCTTTTGGTCCCCTGGGGGGCTCTAACAAGTGAAGTCTTGCATTCTGATCCATTCAGAAGACATTGGAGTGTTTGTTGTTGAACCATTCACTGTTGAACTTGAAAAAAAAATTGTTGACCAATTTGAGATACACAACACGTATGAGTATGTACCCATACAGTGTACATGTATACGTATGATGCAGTGGTGACCACTGTTGACCCTTAGAATCGAACGCTCAATCAATCATTTAGGACTTGCCATTCTACAGGTATAAATTTCTTTAACCCTCACCCCCAGGCCCTTTTACAAGGAACCATCCTGAATCCTCTGAAATCCTCAGATTTTCAACATGAAAAATTGCATTCAGCCCAAATCCTTCAAAATCCTCAATTTCTTGAAAATGTCATTTGGAGGTGTGCCTAACTGCCCGAATCCTTTAAAATCCTCCAGCAATTCCTGTCATGTTGAGGCAGTGCGAATGGCACCTTTGAGCTGTGTAGTTGATTCAGAAGAAATATCGGGCTGAATTTGTGCTTGAAATACGGTAGCACAAGCAACATAAGGTCTAATCCATGACCTTCTTGTATGGCATCCTTCAAAATCAGCCATGCACTTTTGCCATGCACCCTGAATCCTCCGAATTCCTCCACTTTGCAGAAAAGGATTTGGGAGGGTTAGGGTTAAAGAGTCATCTGCTGTTACATGTATTAATAATTAATGATCTGCATCTGGAATTACATGGAAACAACAAAATACACTCTGGTTCATATGGCTTCATTGTTATCTTGCAAGGTTTAAATATGTACATGTAATTACTTCTTTGGATTGGCTACATTTCTGTCATAGCGGGGTATTGATGTGCATAGTCTTTCTCCTCACTTTAGCAGTTTTGTCAACAATTCTGGGATCAAATGTCTTACATGGTATTCCTTGTGTAACTTTTGTTTGCAGTCAACGTGCAATGTCCGATGAATTGACCAGCGAAGATGACAAGCAAGGATGTAAAAGGTGAGTCAATTATGACTAACACTTCTTTCTTGTGCGTAACGTCCACGTATCTTGTGAATTTCGAGACACAAGTTAGTGAGTGTGTAGCATAGAACCTCTTTTTTGAATTTCAAGTTAAAAAAAAGAGATAAACTTGTTGGCTAAAATGTGGGGACATGATCTCTTTTTTCTGCTGCTTGCCTATAAAAGTAAAGCTTTGGTCGAATACACAAAAGTTGGCATTCTCTGCCTGCTTTGCCAGACTTGCAAATTAAAATGTGATTGGAAGAATTCCTTAGTCTTGGCTCTTAGACCTTGCGAGTTTTCTGTTTTGTTGTGTTTCTTTCCCTTCGTTTTCCTGAGGGGAAAAATATTGTTTCGGCCAACACATCTCTGGTTAAATTTAACCGATTCCACAATGTGTTTGATTCCATAATGGATTCTGTTCCTCTACCGAGCATTAAGCCCCTCTGGTTCGTTGGGAACTCTTGACAGTTTCTACAGGCTATACCACAGGGTCATCGTCCTGTACATCATGGCCTCTGTTGAGCCAGTTTTTTTAGTGCTACAGTTTGGATGTGTTATATGCAAGGGTAACAAATATCAAACAGTGACGTCTTGGGCCAAAACTAAGAATTCTTTATGTTCCCATTAATTCATACATGTATATACATACATACATTCAGGAGAGAACATGATGGCCTCAAATCTTATGAGAAGAGGCTGCGTGGGCAGTTTACATCATTTTTTCCTCCAAGTGAGGCACACTGTATGCTCTTCTGTCAAAAGGAGGTGCAGTGTATTCCACTTGCCATTGTTTTGTGAGGAAAGTATTGTGACACATTTGAAACATTGATATTGTGCAACAGAAAGTGTCGAAATGCCAGCGAAAAGAAGCGGCGAGATCAGTTCAACTGCCTCATTCAGGAACTGGGATGCATGGTGTCGACCAAGAACCGCAAGATGGACAAGTCTGCCGTCTTGCGCTCCACGATCAACTTTCTCAAGGCACATAATGGTAAGGGAGGGATGGACATGATAAAAATGATTTGGATTTAGCAGTAGAAAAACAGACTGTCATAATAGATTCCAGGTGAACCCAGTGGCCTAGTGGTTAGGGTTTGTAGCTGCCAATCTGGGGGGATTCAAATCCAAGTGGTAGCAGCATGTTGTGACACCCTATGTGCCGCTCTACACCCAGGAATAGATGGGTACCTCTGAGGGCAGATATGGTTATTGTTAAAGCCATGTGCGCCTGATACAGCATTATTGGGATAGTATAGTCCCCAAGGTGCTGAGAAGGTTTTAGACTTGTTCAGATGTTGTGAGCCCAATGTGCAGGGATGATACCTTTGAATTTATACTGTGAAATTCTGTGCTTCTTTGGTATCATTATTATTAACTTACACTCCTTGTATGGCAGTAATACTCCAGAGCATGTTCCAGTGGCGTCTTGCTTCCACAAGCCCGTAAGTCATTTCTAGGCTCTTGCAACCTGGTAGCCTGATAGCTGTCATGTGAATGAATTAACAGCTTACCAGTTACCTAAAAGACTGTTTGCAAAGGCAGGAAACATGACACCAGGGCATGATTTTGAGAAGCAATTCTGAAAAGGATTAGCTCTGAACCTCTTCCCCTCCCCCACTGTTTGCAAATGTAGAGGTGGACACTGGGACAGAGTACATGCCAGGAGGAATTCCCCTGTGGTGCATGGGGACAACAAGGATGAAAACTGAGTGGAAATAAATGTGACAGGCATTACTAAATGTTTCTCAAGGCGCCCCAATTTTTTTTAATACCCACATATTACTGCTTGTAAGGCCGATGGTGCTATGCATGTTCAATTGAACAAACAGAAACTTTTCTCATTTACTGAGAGTTTAATCTCAAGATAAACCTGAAAGATGAGTGATTGTCCTTTTGAGCAGAAAAGTTACAATCCAAAGAACTTTCTAAATGTTGAGTATGTAGCAAAATGCACTTAGGTTAGAGTTGAAGGTATTTTTGAAACAGCATACCTGTATGCAAACAGGGAAGTTTATCTCCTGAGCGGTGATAAAAATAGCTGTATGGGGAGGTGTTTATATGGTATCCTTGGATGACATAAAATGAAGCGTGTTTACCTGTTCAAAATATACAGTTGAATGCCAACCTTTTTTTATGGTGCCAACTACTAATGCAAATGCCAGTTGTTTCTAAATGGGGAGCTTTAGGGGATATTTTAACCAATGTTGTGCAGGATTTTCCAGAGTTTACTGTCTTGTCTCACCTGCAAATCCTGGAGGGCATTGCTTTTAGATTGGACATCAGGGCTATGAGACAGCCTGGTGAACCTGGGGTGTCATTAAATTGTGCACTATTCAGGTACGGCATGTTTCATGTACATGTAATTACATGTACATGTACTTGCCCACTTTCAACTGCTGTTCTGTGTTTCAGACTTAGATTAATTAATGACCTTCGTCACACTTTTTAAGGTTTTTTGCCTCCCCAGTCTTGTTTCCTGTTAGTGATGGGATTGGTGTATTACTACAAAATGCATGCCGTTGCTTTGAATTATTTAGCCGAGTGCAATACAACCAGTTACTATCTTGAATCTGTTTGCATGCCCATTTCCAAGGGCTTGGCAGCTTTGATTCAAATTGCTCTTATTGTATGTGTGACCCTACCCCCTCTTCACCCTTTTTCTGTCATGTCGTTTTCCCCAATCTTCCAAAGTCCAGAACAGTTCCCTTTGCTTTGGATAAATGTAGGACTGCAGATACTGTCACTTGTTTTTTGACGTGAAGCTTGAATTCAGATTTTGGGTGGATAGGCTATGACGATCTATAGTACCAAATGTTGGTTGATTCAGGAAGACAGTAAACCAAGAAAGATATGGGTACATGTGGACAAAGGGTTAATTGTACTCTTCCTTTGAATTTTAAGTATTGGTCTTCATGTTTCCCTCCTGTTTTATATTTTAAAAAATCAATTTTGTTTCAATCTAGACAACACCCTCAAGTCGGAGACGTCAATCAAGGAAAAGTGGAAACCTTCGTTCCTGTCAGACAACGAGTTCAGTCAGCTGATGCTAGAGGCCTTGGATGGGTTTCTTATTGTCTTCTCCCAACAGGGCCACATCTTGTACACGTCCTGCAGCATTACGTCACTCTTGAGACATTTACCGGTGAGTTGCGATCAAACAGGTTCCATTTTAGAATTTTGAACTTGTACCCCCTTTCAACAAGATTTTTCTCTAGTGTGTGTGAGAATGCCTTTGTACAGTACACTGCAATTGAAAGTTGGAAAGGGAATTTTCAGGAAAGAATTTACTTTCACAAGAGAATTTTTCTCGCATGGTGGGGGGAGAGATCTAGGCAAATCAATCAGTCGGGAGCAGGCTTCCAATTCCACTTCAGCTCCAGACTTGGCATTAGATTGCCCTGGGAATGTCTAGCAAGGTATCATTCCATTGCATTCAAAAAAAAAATAGTGATAACAATAATGAAATGGCCTTTTGGGACCTGAGCAAAGATGTAGGACTTGATCCTTCAGGACTGGTGTCCAACCATTAAGGAGATTGAAAAAAAAACCAGTTCTTGCTATACTGAGCAGGGGCTGACAGTTCTGTGACTTTCAAGAGTTGGTTGCTGAGGTAGAACCAAATGATTCTTCATACATGGTCGGTCTACAGTGTTGCAGTGAGCAACACTGTGAAGTACTTGGAGACCTGTCGGTACTGAATGCTCTGCACCACAGGTGTTCGCATTTTCTTTTCATGGATTAGAAATCTTATAAAAATCTAACGCGCACATTTAGTGCTTTTTCAGTAACCAATTTTTGGAAGAAAAAAAAAAAGAAACATAATTTTACTCCAAACAGAATTACCACTTCATCCTGTACTGTTGTGAAATCCATAGTTCCATAAAAATATCATAAGGATGACAAAATACCAATTTTACATGCATGGGACGTGAATGAGACCGAGGGGTACGCCCCCCAACATGTCCAATCCCTATACACATTCCAGACTATTGTTACTTAACACATCCCCCCCCCAAGATGTCTGAAAAGAATTTCTCAGATTCCTGCGAGACAATGACCAACACAAAGGGGGGGTTCTCTCCGTCTCATACCTTGCTGCATATGTGAATTTCAGATATAGTCTGAGGACAGGTGTTTTTAAACAGGGCATCTGATTGTCCACACCAAAGGTCAGACTGAAAAAGGCTTATTACACCATCTGTCTGTGCATGTTTTTTAGGGAGGTAATCTGATGAGTGTTGGAAAAAGTTTCCTGAAGACATGATCATCAGAGAAACCTTAGCTTCCAGTTCTGTTCATTATTCACAGCAAAGGTCAGGTGGTCCATGCTAAATTAGTTTCTGTGTTACCAGTGCGTACTTTGCTATCATATGTATGATGAATAGCAGGATTAATTCTGTTTCCAAAAGGTTTTAGTTTCTTTGTAACCATCATTTTAAATCTTCCGGGGAATTATCTGCCCCAGGTGGAATTGGAAAGACTGTGCCGTTCACTTTCTTTTGATCTAATATAAATGGTGCACCTGCCATTTGCCGTGATTTAATCATGGCATAAGACAGCCCTGTCTACCCACTGTGGTAAACACTATGTAATCATACATATACATGAAGTGCTACTAATGAGGGGCAACTATGAGCTGACTCTTGCAATATGGTGAGAGAGATTCTGGATTCTGGACACAGAAATTGGAATCTGTATCTTGACCTTGGGGGTCATCCTATCGAGGAGTGCATGATGGACCTGTAATGGGTCTTGGCATGCCAGAGATTTGGAAATAGAGATTGGGCATAGGTGCTGCTTGATTAAAAATGAGACATGTTGCTAGAGAAGCAGATACATGTCTTCAAGTGTTGTGGCTTAGCAGGGACACTGAGCCAAGTACATGTATTGTATGTGTGGAAAGTTTACTAATAAGCCATAATCATGTAACCCTGTAAGCATTCACACACAGGGACAGGTTTCTTGCATAATGACCCTTCCTTAGAAGGGAGCATTTACCGGAAATGGAAAGAAAATTTGTTATTCACATATGTGCATGTGGATAAAGATGACATGTATGTGTCATGTAGTGCTAGAATTGCTGCAAATGTTGCAGTGGCATTTGGGGATAAAGAACAGAAGTATGTACATGTATAATGTAGATGCATGTTGCGCAGAAACAAAATTGCATTTTAAAGGGTAGCTGCAATCAATTTGTTTCAATGCAAGCCTTGAATATGCACCTTATGTCTTGAGTAGTTAACCTCATTTTCAACTTTTATTTTACAATGTCAAAGGGCACTTATATTGCATTTTTGAATATTATTATGCTTATGAGTATTTCCATATTCATGAGAAAAACTGTGATGTTATCACAGGGTTTTAGTCCTCCCACGATGTCTGTGTTTATAAACATGTCTGTAGAATATAAGACTACAAAACAAGTATATGTACATGTATCTGGGTGCTTTTTAATGAACTTCATAAATGTTTCTTGGTCTTTCTTGGCTTGGCACCAGCCAAGAAATGACTCAGTGACTCACCTGAGTCCCTCAATTGTCATTATAGGGATGGAACATATTGTAGGGACAGTCAGTCTCCACAACTTAAAATAGAAGTCATCCCCTCAATGAGGTACCCACCAGGATGTGTGTGCACAACCCTTTTAACCCAAGGGCATGTCTTTGCTATAAAACTGGGCATTTTTTGTGTATTTTAAATAGCCCCAATAACAGGCACAAGACCTGCGCACATACTGTGGGCATCTACATGTACATGTATGTGCACAGCATTTCATCCCAGTGTTGGTCAATTTTCTCCTTGGGCAATTACATGTACATTTTGTCCCCTTGGATGGGGTAACTTTGACAAATTACAACACAAGCAATCTAATGTCTTAATTGAATCAACTGCTTTTCCAAGCAGTTGTTTGCCGCCTGCTATGGTTTTATGTTACACTCTGACATGTACATGTATCTCTGCAATGTGCATGTACATGCACAATTTATACATGTAGTACATGTATACATGTTTGAAGAAGGGGGAATTACATAACTATGCTTTATCAATTGCAGTGTCTGTTCATTGTACTTCTTTAACGTTTACTGTCTTTGTTGCCTCTTCACCCATCTGCCTTTCCAAACCAAACAGAACAGAGAAAAAAGGGAAGAAAAAATCAGAACAAAAATAAAAAACAAAGGAACAACCAAAAAGGAAACAAACATCAAAGGGAGGATGTGCATAAATGAGTCTCATCTGTCATTGGCCTACAGAAGGACCTCGAAAACTGTACAATATACGAACTGGTTCACGAGGACGACCGGCCTAAGATCTTTAAGATCCTGTCGGAGGTTGACAGCAGCCGAGACAACGAGGGGGAGCTGCTCAGTAAGCGTTTCACCTTCCACTGTCAGATGAGACGAGGCTCCCTGCAACCCAACGAGCTGGTGGAATATGAGACGGTCAAAATCCATGGCAACTTCACCATGATCAACAAGGATGAAGGTACACAATTGTGTGGGGAGACTGAAAAAGGCTTATTACACCATCTGTCTGTGCACCTTTTTTGGGAAGTAATCTGATGAGTGTTGGAAAAAGTGTCCTGCAGACATGATCATAAGAGAAACTTTAGCTCCCAGTTATTATTATTCACAGCTTCCAACCTACCTTCTCAAATTCTCCAACTTGTGGGCCACAAACCCCCCCCCCCGGTAGCAGAGAATTTAAGGGCTTGCCTTTATATCCTCCCCACCCCCTCCTAGCCAGCAAATGTATAACATCGGCTTGTTGCTCCAGAGATTCAAATAATTTGGGATAGTGTTCAGTACGAGTGGTCTTCCTCTTGTTAAGGGGATAATTTCTTTTGTTTGAAAAGTTGGAACTGTGTTGTGCGGACAGAAACCATTTTGTGTCTTCATAATGGTCCATATTTCAACATGTGTGTAGTCCTCGTTACCAGATTGTAAACACCAGTAACAAATATGTGTGTACATGTGTTGCACTGCCACGGAGGACAGACACACAGAAGGAACCAAAGGCTTCTGTTGTCCCCACTAGCAGTCGTCATGCCTTCCTTTCAAAATATTCCGCAGTTTTAAGTTGGACTGTGTGATTAGTCTGTAGGAGGAGGATGAATTTTAAATGGGATCAGAGGGAAACTGACTAAAAGAGATGCCTTGTCCCCTGAGGTGACATCATGTAAAACTCTACTGTTTGTATTAATGCTTGAAGGAAGGGGGTGCTGTCTACCTGAAGTAAGAGATATTACGACAATGATGTCTTTGTTGTGATGTGTTCTGAGTCAAAGTTACAAACAGTTGATTACTTACTGATGGCATACAACCCGTGAACAGAAGTTACATGCACATGTACTTTTATATGATAGAGTGCATGT
The DNA here is from genome assembly GCF_001949145.1 of Acanthaster planci. The sequence continues at coordinate 473,069 of NW_019091411.1, forward strand.
ACATGAACCATATACCCAGGGGGTGGGGTGTGGGGAAGATGTCACTGCCCTCAGAGGCAATTAGGGGCATCATATTTGACTGTTTGTATTGGGCGAGTTGAAAGTGAACCATGCTGTTACTTTTATCACGGGTGGTCAGATGAACCTTGCATTTGAAGACATGGGTCTGTCAGAAGCTGAAAAACAAATACAAGGACAATCCGGCATCTCCAAATTGTAGAATTATCTGTACAGTGAATTTTAAGAGAGAGACGATTTGTTTACTGCAAGTGAGGTTGCAGGATTGCACGAGAGAATTCTCCCCCTCGTTGTCCACATTGAATCTTAATGCATTTTGTACAAGATTGTTTGTTGTAGTTTCAGTATCCGCACGTAGCTTGAGTAACGAATTTAAAGCATTCTCTACTTGTTATATTAAGAGCATCATTATAAAACACAGATCTAATTGTCTGACATACGAGAAAAGGAACTCTTACATTTACTGTGCATTGGTGATTAGGAAAACCACAGTTGTTCCATCCTCTATCTAAATTACCACTGAAACTGTAAGTAACACACCTACGTGCACAGTGGGCAAGGATTGTACTCATTTTTTGAGGAGGGGGGGTTGAGATAATTGAGTGGAGGGAGATGGGGAATTTGTCCTTTATGTGTGCCCGTAAAAAGATGCATCTGATTTCCTTCTTTTTTGTCTTTTTTTTTACATATGGCAGGCATTTCGAATTAAAAAGACTGTAAAAATATCTTGTTCAGTTGGGAATTTCTACATTTTTTGGTTGATTTCCCAGTCGCATGCCCGCTGAAAACACAACAGTAAACATGTAGAGAATACCATAGTTTGTAGGGAGAGAATGAGAAAGGTGGCTTCTTATTCGTCGTTGTTTGGTAACACTGCTCTTTGTATTTGTGTCGGGATCGAAAGTCACATGGGAAGTTCTTGGGCAAGTTCCACGAATTAATGACAAAGTTATTAGTGATTGGTGTGTATGTTAGTGACTTCCTTGGCGATTAGATTTTTTTTGTCATTTCTAATTATCCAAATTTGGAAAGCCTATTCTGCTGAGTTTTGCATGTGTGGTTTGCTATTTTTACCTATATGCGTGTGTTCATGACCATGCATGGTTTGTCAGAAGGACCTGAAACAGTGGCGTAATTAGGGCTACGTGTCCGGATGGGGGGGGGCACCCAGGTGCACACATATTTTTCAAGGGGTACAAGAGAAAAAAAAGCTGAAGCTGCATACTAATCGCTCCTTGGCGATTAGATTTTTTTTGTCATTTCTAATTATCCAAATTTGGAAAGCCTATTCTGCTGAGTTTTGCATGTGTGGTTTGCTATTTTTACCTATATGCGTGTGTTCACGACCATGCATGGTTTGTCAGAAGGACCTGAAACAGTGGCGTAATTAGGGCTACGTGTCCGGATGGGGGGGGGGCAGCCAGGTGCACACATATTTTTCAAGGGGTACAAGAGAAAAAAAAACTGAAGCTGCATAGCTACGTATTTAACTCAACAGAGATTACAAATAGAGGGTGCTGGGGTAGGATAGAGCGTGGGCATTTGTCAGGCGGGTGGGGGGGGGGAATATGTACCCCCAAGACAAATACTGGTCCAGGAGAAATTTTTCTTAAACCATACCATTTACTCAACTGCATTCCATCAGAAGTTTGGAAATCCCAATGGATCCATGGTTTCTTGATGATTGAACCATAAGATTCAACATTTTTGGCAGTCTTTTGGTCTGATTTTTTTTTCCCCCCGTCGTCTTCTTTCTCTTCTCCCAAAATCCCATTCAATTTGGGCATGTTTCTTCCACCCTCGACTTTGGTGCCTAAGCAACTTTGGATCTTACCAATGAAGGGCCCTTATGCATAGACATAATAGATAGTCCTAGAAACATGAAGTCACAATGACATCACATGATTTATTATTGATTTTTCAACATTTATTTCGTCCCATTGACTTTGTACACATTTTCAAAGCACTTTTTGGGCAATTTTGCAAAATTAAATTGTCACCAAAGTATCATCTAGTAACAGCCCTTATCAAAAGAGTACCGGTGTATCAAAGTACTGACGTCATGATGACTTCATCATGTGATTTAATATAGAGGTTCTCAATTTTTTTGGTCCCATATACTTTGTACACGTTTTGAAGGCACCATGTTGGTCTTTGCGCTAACTTTAAACATCATCAAAGTTATACCAAGCAAAGACCCCCATCAGTGTACATGTATTACGCTGAAATAATGACATGTTGACGTCATCAACTGATTTATTACTGATTTTTCAATAGGTATTTTGTTCACTTGACTTTGTTCATATTTTCAAGCCACCGTTTTGATAACTTTGAGATGCTTGATCATCAAAGTTACAGAAAACAAAGACCCTGATAAAAATATGTTGCTTAATTTATTGCATCATGATGACGTCATCACCTAATTCGTTACTGATTTTAGAATATTTAATTTTGCCCTATAGGTTTTGTACACGTTTTTCAACAGCCACTCTTAGGCATTCTGGTCAATCAGACTAAATTATGTAACATAAATGAAGTGTCATTGTTTTCTTTTTAATCTGATATTTTCATAGTTTACTTTCTCAAAAATTCCCAAACAGCCCATGGTTGTTTTTACAACTGTCAAACCTCAAGTTTTTGCATTACAAAACACTAAGTTTATGTTAGTTTGTAAGAATAACAGACACCTCTCTGCGAATCTTGACAAATGAATTAAAATGTAAATTGCTATTCATATGCAGAATATAGATGATTATTTTTATGACTGTAATTAATAACTATCACAACTGTGACCCAACGTCATATGCATAAAATAAACTGCATAAGATTGCCGTACTTCCCACCGGCCAGTTGATCCAAGATATCTGCACGTAATAATGAGCATGTAGGTTTCCGTCCTCCATGGTTACAGTCCCACCCTCATACATGTAAGTGTGAGATTGTCTCACAAACATGAATGTTTACAATGTTAATAAAATGCACATGTCGGACTAAGGGCAAACCCGTGATAAATTTACCAGGATACATAACGATGCAATACTGAAGAGACAGAGCTTGAAATTGTATTGTTTATCTGATAGGAAATGGCTTGAATTGACTGAAAAAGCCCTCTGTTCTGTTGCACAAAGACCTCAAGTTTATCTTTGAAAACTGATCAGTTTTAAAACATCTTCATTGTGCAACACAATTTTGCTCTCTATTTTGAGCCAAAAATGCTGAAAATAAGTTAACTTTCAACTTGTTCTCTGTAATGACAATAGCATAATGTGTTGCAAGATACAGCAAAACAATGTTTTAGCTAGGGGCTCCCCGTGGATCATCTTGGACACCTCGTTCTGCAACACAAATTTATGTAAAGGCATATTGCCATAGCAGCATTGTTGCCTTCTTTTACTTAAAGAAATGGCTCCTCATTTCCAAATGCTAGCTAAATCCAAGCATAGCACATTTTAGGAAAATGAGTTGGCGCTGAGAAATTTTTGTGCATCTTTTTTGAAGGTGTGCTTCCCCTTGACATGGGAATGGCACGGTACTGCTTCGTAGCCACTGTCCGCCTTCAGACGACCCAACTAAGTCGCGAGATGGCCACCTTTAGTGAGCAGCAGAACAAGTTTATGTCCAGACATAGCCTGGATTGGAAGTTCCTCTTTCTTGACCACAGGTAATATACATGTACATGCGCAGATTGGAGACCATTCCTCATATCACATGTATTTCGTTCATTGTTTGTGTTTGCATATGTTGGACGCCAAAGCTGAATTTATTCTGGTTTCCTGTGCCCACTTTCAAAATGGTGTAGTGCTGAAGTACACCCTTAACCAGCCGATTTATTTACATGTGAATATTCAAATTAAGTTGGCCTGTGCCAGAGTTCATGAGAACAATGACCTTTCGGCCATTATCTGATCTTTCATCTACATGAGATATTGAGGCTTTATTCAGGTGATGTACCATCACACACTGACCATCAAATTACCAGCTTGGTTGTGGTTTCACCACTATGTTACAGTTTGTATTAGTTTTATGAACTCGTCAAAAATCAGTTTTGATTAATTTCGCAATACCCACAAAATCCGAGGGTGATACATGGAAAATGTAGGGAATGTTCTTGATGGAGATAATTATTTTTGCTCGTGGTTGTTTTGTCAATTTTTTGTATATGATAACTGAATGTATTTCTTTTGTTCCTGGCATTGATTTTCCTTTTGCTTTGTTCAGAGGCCCTCCAATAATCGGTTACCTTCCTTTTGAAGTCTTGGGAACGTCTGTGTATGATTACTACCACCAAGATGATTTAGAAAAAGTCGCACATTGCCACGAAGCATGTAAGTACCTGGTATATGACCCAGTTGTCTTGCTCAGTCTTATATAACTAATTAATGGAAAACAATTTCTTATGATTTGTTCATGGCATTTGTTTTGATGTGTTTTGCTTTCAGTTTTTGTCGGACAAGGTTAGACAGAATCTTTCAAATGAGGGCATTGTTTAAGAGAATGCTTGGTAGACAGCACTGAATCCGTGAACAACCAGAGGAGAAGTTAAGGCTAAACCAAAAAATTAAAAAACCCCAATTACTGCTTTATTGGGATTCTCTGGCAGACAAAACTGGTTGCATGGCAAGTAGTCTTCCATACTACTATGTTGGTATAGCAACCAAGTAAGCTGTCTCTTATGAAACACACAACAGCTTGTAAATCAAAGACATCCTTCGAAAAAAAAATGGTGGTATAAATTCCCATTTCTTTGTTCATCAATATGGTTTATATTACATGTATCTTTAACTTATCAGTTTGATCACCTGTTTCTGAGCTGTTTGTCATTTTATTGGAGAAATATTCATTACTTCATAGCTTGCCCCCACATCCTTTGCTTGCTGTGGTTGCATGGAAGCAATTGCTCTTGAAGTAATCTGTGGCAGTTTCCCGTGGGAGATACAACCTCATCTACACGGTGCCAAGGAAAAAAACCCATTTAAATGCTAAGGAGATGTGGTGCATTAATAATCAATGGTGCATGGTTCAAGTGGCAGTGCAGATGGTGTTGCCAGGGAGATGCCACAACGTGACCGCCGTTGCACGTGAACTACCAAGTCTGCGTGCCAGCAAGTCTCATGTCAAGACGGGCTTTTGTGGAGTGGTTTAAAACCCGAGTGAGCAAAGCTGCTCGAGTGCAGTTTGTCCAAGTACGTTAACCAAATTTGACATCCAGTTCTGTGGGAGTGGCATGCAGTCGACAGTTAGTGTCTCGGAGACAGAGGAGAGATGGCCTGGAATTTTGTTTTAGCTCTGACAGGATTTCCATCACCGGAAAGTGGCTGTGTTAGAGTTGTGATGTCTGCTGATATTAGTGTCTGTATTTTGTTAGTGCACTTGCACAGTCAAGCTCTAGAGCCTGGATTGCTATATGACTTTCTCCTCTTGAGAGAATTCCCAAGTTAATTGCCCCATCACAAAGCTTCATTTCTGTGTTTTTTGCCCCCAAACCCCGATTTTCAAAGAAGCTACGGATGTGAACAATTGTTCTTGATGAAAAATTATCAATTGATTTCCTTTCCAGGAGGAATAAAAAAGCAGCATGTGGGTTTTAGAGAATTGGTCTGTGGATGTGCTTATCAAATTTATGAGCGACATCCATTTTATTTAGAGACATTTTGTGCACTCAATAAAATGTGCACTCAATAAAATGTGCACTGTTGCTATTTCCTTGACTCCTCCTAGTAATACAGACCAGCGAAGGCATATCGTGCTACTACAGGTTCCTGACGAAGGGACAGGAGTGGATATGGTTGCAGACTCGCAACTACATCACTTACAATCAGTGGAACTCCAAACCGGAATTCATCGTCTGCATGCACAAAGTCGTCAAGTGGGTATCTTGTCTCACGTGCTTTTCTTACATGTTTTGTGTTATTTTTTCACCAGCTTTACTTGTAATCAGCTAAATAGGAAACTTTTCCTGTGTTCATTGCGCACACCAGCAGAATGTGCTTCCATGGAATTTTTGTCAGTGTGAAAATTGGTGGCAGGTTATGATTAAGCAGTTTCTGAAGGAATGAAAACAAATAACAGTAATAAAAGTCTTTAAATCAGAGTGGAAAAATGTAATTGTATAAGTAGATAAAACAAAGTTTAAAATTTGTAGATGTTGCTGCTGTAAGCATTTGAATGGAAAAAAATCCTAGAATCATAAGTGTGATAAAAGAAAGAAGAGAAAACTTCCAGTTAAAATGGCTGTAAAAGGAACACTGATCAACAAATCGCACTGTGAAAGACGTGCGGACGAAGAAAGATTAACACCGGCATCCTTTGTACTTAATCTTTCCCAGCTACGCCGAGGTTCGTAATGATGTGAACCAATCCCTGAATCTGACGGAAGACTCGCGGATAGCGGCGGATAAATCTGACAGCGGCGCTGCTATGGATTCACACACCAGCACGTCGGACATGTCAGCATCCACCTCACCGGTATCTTCCATAGACGGTGACCACTACCTCAAGAAGCACAAGAAATCCAAGACACTGGTTGAGTCATTTCACGGCGGTAAGAGTGTTTGCAACTGAGGTGTAGGATCTGGACTTTGACATTGTCAGGAAGGAACCAAGAGTTGAAGTGATACTCAAATATGAATTCTTCCATGAAGCTTTTCTGGTAATGAAACCAAGGATTCCTCAGGAGTGCTCTTTGCACTGTAGTTCATAACATTGAAGAAAGCTGTAGAGAGGAGCCAATGAGAAGCAGTTACAGTTTTAGAAGTGGGAAGAAAACCCCAGAAGAATATTCTGTGTAAAGCCCATGGAATCAAACGGGGACTGAGATCCCACTCAATCAGTGGACTTGGCTGGATTCAAACCTGGGTCACAGAGGTGAAAGGTGAGGAAAGGTCCACTGTGCAAACCTGGCTCCCCAATCCAGTGTGATGCAAACATTCTGTCTTCTCCAAGCACTCAATCAAGATATCATATCTTGCATTATTCTGTCAAGACTAGTTCTCATATAGAGTTCTTTCAAGCCCATCACTTTCTGACCTCAGCTATTGCCTTCTTTGCTTCTCATGTAGTAACTATCCTTAAGCAATACGGGTGATTCACAATAGTGCGCCTCCAAGAGTTTTTAACACCAATCACAACGTGTTTCCAAACGTGCATTGGATCGACAGATTTCGCACATTATGATTGGCCAACACGTTGCAAGCTCTTTGAGGCGCACTATTGTGAAACGCCCGTATTGATTCAACTAATCTTGCCATGTGGTCCTCTTTCCATCTTTTTGACAGTAGGGAGTATGGCATCCATTCGTCCGCCCATACAGCCAACTGGCCCATCCGTCCAGCCCAACACGCCAAGCTTGAAACCCCCTCAGCCGACCCCTCCACGGCCCCACTACGTCCCCCCGCCACTCCTGTGCAGTGTCAGTAGTCAGAAGAGTACCTGCACAGGTTGGTTGCTGCTTGACAGTAGACAGGCATTGTGTGAGGGAGCAATACAAGTATTGAGTTTGTATGCTCACACTGGTTATGAACTACTCTGTCGAGGATATTACCCCTGTGAAAGTGTCTTGGTGTTTCAAAAAAGTTATAGTGTTGTAAGGGTACCCAGGTACCCCTTCAAATATAAAGAACACTTGAGTAACAAATCAATCTTGGCAGGCCATTTGCCCAAAATGGCTCTTTTTTTCGTACATAGGAAGCAGCACATTTTTCTAAACGTTAGAGGGGAATCGCTCCCACCATTTTTTATTAAATGATGTGTTACATGATGTTTTCTATGATGTGTTACCTTTAATTTGTAACAAAAATAGCTCCGTCGATCTCTAAACCACAGTTATGGGTTTTTCAGCAGTACAGTGATTTTTTTCAGCAGTACAGTGATTGTAACAGACCTACTTTGTAACAGACCTACTTTGTAACAGACCTACTTTGTAACAGACCTACTCATCATTAGGATTTTTGGCTGTAATAAAGTAATCTGTGGGATAATAGTTTCAGCAAGTGGTTAAGGAAAGCGCTTGTGGAATCACTCAGTCAAAATCTACGTTTCAGTAATTATGACTCTCTTTCTCAGTCATTGAAACCCAGACTCGTATTTGCAATACATGAGAATTAGTTTCACAACATTTGAGCAGAAGCAATACTGTCACTACATGTACCTTTAGGAAGGATGCTGGTTTCATTGATTCAGGATTTTTTGTCTTCCCAACAATTTGATCTCTCACAGACAACAGCAGCCACCTGTATTCAGACCAAGAGGTGCTGCCTAGCTCGCCTTCCAATGTCAGTGCACAAGTAGCTAGTGACTACAATCAGAACCTCCAAGTGCAGGTAGGTAGACAGAACAGTGCAGAAAATTCATAATATTACGTGTAACACCAGTCAATGTGAAATAATGGCATATACGGGTATTCTATACTTTCTTTGTTGATGCCATTTTTTTCATGTATAGTGTGATATCAAAACTCACCGCATGGTGCTTGCACCCTTGACATGATCGTGGTCGATTTCACAGCAGGATGTAGTCTTGTCACGGACTCTCTACTTGGTTCCCAAACGTTCTCAGCTGTCAGTAGCGAAACCTGGCGCCGCTTGGCGCGACATATACAGTGTTAGTAACAATGCAGCTTGTCGGTAGAGGGCATTTTATCATGTGATTACGTCCAGCTCACAGCAAGTACACGTCAAGAGGGCACTGCCACGGACGTGGTACAGCACATGCACAAGATTACGTGGGTGTTTTCTGGTAAATGATAGGCATGTCAAACTTGCGATTTGGCAGAAATTTTAGGGGTGAAATCGAAATAGCGGAGATGAAATGAAAAAGCAGAAATTCTGCCAAAACCGGGAGGGTTGGGGGGTCTGCTTTAACTTTACTTTTAGCATGTCAAAATAAACATTTAGAAGGTAATGTTGTAATCATCTTATTTAATTTTTCCTTTGTCATTTCATTATTTTCACCTGCAAGTATTCGATTTTGAAAAAAAAGTATATATTTGAATATTGACACAGCTCTAACGGCACTGTGATATTTGCTCTCTCCCTCCACGAACAATCTTGCAGCAGAGCACACTGGCACCAGAGCTGGTCATGGTGCAGATCAAGCTGCAGGAACAGCTGGTGCAGCGGCACCAGAAGCTGCAAGAGGCCATAGTGCAGCAGCAGAAGGAGCTACAGGCCGTGCAGCAACAGCTGCTAGTGGCGCAGCAGTTCCTAATCCACAGCAACCCCTTCCTGCAGGGGCTAATGGTGCCCACTACGCAACCAGGTGAGTGCCTCCTGCAAAGTTGTGGCCAACTGCATGGAAACGTTGCAGTGGTGTAACGTCACTTGCGCCATTCTTGATTGGACAAGCTGTACTACTGTGCAGTAGATTGTGATACATTTCATGAAAGTTACCTTCTGCGAATATGTAACGTAACTTTAATTTCTATCGTGAAGTCAAGGCTTTGGAGTATCTTCACCTGTTTCTCTTGGTAAATCTCTGAAATTTGCTGTGATCACGAGATAAAGCAGAAGATGGAAATGAAGCCCCAGATTTGGGAGGAAAAAAACCCGAGTGTCTCAGAGATGAAGCCAGAGGAATTGTACATTCACGGGGAGTATGAAATGAAAAGGTGTTTTGAGGCTAGCATAAGCTGGTGAAAAATTACAAGACAGTTTCAGAGGAGACTCCTAAACTGACACAGAAGTGGAAGTAGCTACTTTGTTGCAGTCCAATCTTTAAGTCGTGACCTCTCAACCTTTGCCTTATTACTCAAGGGTCAAATTGTGTCAGGGATATGTGTATACACATGTGGATATATCCCTTTTATATTTGTACAGCCCCCCTCAGTAAAAAACTGGAAATGTTGACACAAGTTTGAAACGGCTCTGCTACAGTATTGCTCTGTAGGAGTTGATCAATTCTGTGGTTACTTCCAAGTGGAAAGACAGCTCTGTGTGCTTAGGCCGTGTCCGAAACGGGCTTCCAGAGCTACGGCTAGGTCTATCGTCTACGCGTCTCCATGCATTTCCAAAGGAGCAAAGACCTAGACCTAGCTCTAGACAAGAGATTCGGACGCAGCCTCAAATTGTCACAGCCGGTTTTATTCTTTCCTCCACTGTATTTTACACTGACACTTTATTGCCATGAATAGATGTTTTGCAAGCTGACACAAATGTCACCATGGATGAAAGCCTCGTTGACCAAATACTGAGTCACCAGGCCATGGAGGCAGGTTCGTGGCATGCCAACTGATCAGCCTGTCAATGTCTACTACCAGCTGCACCGCTTGCTTTTAGTGAAGCACAGTAAAGCAAATATACCGTATTATATAAGTTAGTTCACCCGTGGCATTAACCCTATGTACAGTATATTTAATAAGCACAGAGGCCTTACAGTTTTGACGTTGGTATCACATGCCTACAGCCTAGTAACAGAGCATGCAAGGCACACGCTCTCTGAGGACAGTTTGTTATTAAGATTCTGTGACAATGAAAAATCACAAAGGGTCTGGCTAGGCAGATAATGCTGTAAAAAACAAAAATATACATAAAAGTGGTACCTCTCTCTTTCATCACAGACACATGTAAGTGTAACCCTCAAATGACTCTAACCTGTGTTTTAGCAAGGAAGACATATACCAGGTCTACACAACTTCTTCACTACCTGGGTTGTGTACAGAATTTTGGATGCACAGATTTACATGTAGATACTGTCAACACCCTTTGGATGCACAGACCCTTCTATCTACTTGCAAGTTTTCATCGTGTTAAACCTGGGACCAGGAAAGAAAATCAGAAAAATAAAAAAAAAATGCAAAAGAAACAGTAGTCATCTTATCTAAACCTCGCGCAACTTCAGCCCATTGAAAGCCTGGCACTCAAAAAGGGTCAATGATGAGATCATTCTGTAAAGACTACTGATGCCAGTCCACTCTAGTAAGTACAGAAAAATGCACACTACATGTACATGGATGTGAGCCCCAATGGCTTTAAGAGTTGTCGCAATGAGAAGAGGTATAAGAAGCAAGCACACTGCACTATTTGGCATGCTTCCAGCTGCAGCACTTAAGAGCCCAGTCACGGCATGGGTGTGTGTTCATTATTTGGTACCGGGAGGAATGTTACATGTAGTAGGTACCCTAGATTTGCAGGGTCTGGTTTATCGTCAGACATTGATGGAAATTTGAGGTGGTTCCCCCCAAAAAATTCACTTTAGAATTTGTCCAAAGTCTCGCAGTTGGCGTGTAGTATTGGTCCTGCGGATATCCTACATGTACCTTGCCATAAGACATACATGCATTAATTGCTCTATGCATCACTGTCATTCGTCTATTGCTGCAATCAACAACAGTGCACCCACTTCTTGCAAGACTATTTAGAGTTGGACATTAGCAACATTGTGTTTTTGTTTATTTTGGCTGGTCATGCTCCTTAACCTGCTTTCAAACGTGCTGCTGGTGAATATGTACATGCTTTTGGTTGCCGGTATTTCACGATGTCAACCGACCCTTTCGGTAGTGTCTTCTCTGCTTTGCCTCTGAAGTTTGAAGGTCAATTTCTTTACAGCATCTCAAGCCCAGCCGAGCATGCCGAGTACGAGCAGCACCTTGGTGCCAGAGAGTTCTGGTCTGGCAGCAGACCCATCGGTTTCAGCACACTCATCAATGCAAGCAATGGGAGCGCAGTACACGGTATCTTTCTTCCCCCAGATGTTGGAGGGCTCTGTGAGTTTTTTACTTTCAGTTGGTAACAAGTAGTTGAAGCATTGTATAAAACTTTTCTGAGAAGCTACATTTCTTTAAAATATGGGGCATTTTTTAAAACAGATTCATCTCAGACAGGTTACCCATTTTTGTTATGAGCATGCCCCGTGGTTGATTTTAAAGAAATGATAAAACTACTCACTGCTTTTAAACACTTTCCCTGTCTTGTGAAATTTTGAATCATAGTTTGTGGACACCAACCCTTATACTAAGCAATCACTATCATTATGTAGGCATGTAGAACCACTGAGGTTCCATTCCATGGGCACTGTTACATTCTGTGCCTCACTGCGCAGTACAAAGCACATAGATGTGGCCTGAAGTGTTTTTCAAAATAAACTAAAAATGAACAAAATGGTAAGACAGATATGAATTTCTGATATTAATATTGATTTTACAAAATCAGCAGCAACAGCATCAGCAACAACAGCATGACCAAGAACAGAAACTAAGACAGCGGCACCAGGAACAGCAACATCTGCAGAGCCAGCTCCTATTCCAGTCCGGGCAGATGATGCCCTCCTCCTCGCTGGGCTTTCTGGCAGCAGGACAAGCACAGCCTTCTGCAGTGCTCCCCATGGTTCACCCGGATTCCTCGTCGCCCTCTGGTTTCAGTACGCCCCGCCTCACTGCACCGGCCATCACCACGCCCAGCCTGAGCATGGCCCGGATGAGCTCAGGCCTGGGCCCGGGCCCGACAGGCAACCTTGACTCCTCCCGGCTAGCCTCCCCTGCAACCTTACAAGCCGGCCCCCGTCTGTCGCCAGTGTCCCCGTCGTCGCATAACCAGAGCTCCCCTAACACCCTGTCGCAAGCCGGATCTGCTGGCACTGATTCGGTGTCTAATGCAGACTACCCCTACCAGATTCAAGCCCTGTCTCCAGTCATGGATCCGTCATCCATGGGACTCATGCAACAGTTGACAATGCCTCCACGTACACAAACCGGACAGTGACAAGAGTTTTTCAGAACTCTTCAAAAAACAATCCTAACACTTAACTAAACAATGTGAACAGGTTGATTGGAAATACTAAGACATCAGCTTTCATAGGTGCTTAACTACTGTCAGTAGTTCGGCCTGTAATCTTTTTCATACGTTTAATCTCAAAAAAACTTGTTGCACTTTTTGTACTGTATGCAAAGCCAAGACACATATCCAGACTATGTAGATGTCTTTTTCTAATTGCTCAAGAAAGGAGTATTCAGGTGCACCACCCCGATGAGAGAGCTGTGCTGTCTGTTGTAAGATCCTCAGTGAGAGATACTATTCAGGAGAGTGCATTTGCACTCCATATTTACAACCCAAAGCACTAAACAGTCCCGCATGCACTGTACATCTGTTACATCAGGAAAGGAAGGGTCATAGCTGGTGAAAGTGAATTGTGTCAGACTGGTTCCTTTACATGTCGGCATTTTTTCCTGGTTACTTTAATTTAGCAAGATCAACTTTGGATCCAAATGACCCTGCAGTTTGTGCGTGGAAGTCACCATCCCTTAAGTCTGGAATGGATACATATGTGTGGTGGGCAAATTCTGGAATGTCTGTCTAAGGTGTCCATGCAGTGCAGTATGTTTGTTTGTTTTTTTCTGTGATCCGTAACAAGGCACCTGTGTTTTTCAATTAAGCTTATTTGCTAGTTTTGTTTGCTACATTTTTAAAAGTATTTTGGTGCATTTGGGATGTATATGCTTATGCAATGTCCATATTCATGAGCACAACTGTGATGTCATCCTGGACAGAAAACCTTTATGTTGCATTAATTTGTTCAAACAAAAACAATATGCTTGAATTTGGAAAGGGGGGGTGTTTGAAATCGGTGAGGCATTGGTGTTCGAGTACATGGCAATAAACCTATAAGAACCTTTCAAATGAGCAATGTCTTCCCTGGTTTGACATGACACCAACAGCACTCTCTGTTGTCCAGAAATGAATGCGCAGTGTCAAGTGAATTAAAAACATGCACATTTTGAATACACTTACTCCCAAAAAGGATGTCAAATTGTTTTCATACTTTAAAAAAAATTCAGTTGCACAGAAAGTGTGTCGCAGAAAACTTCATTGCATGGATGGTTTTAGCATGGACATAGCAAGCATTTCATACAAGAAATAGACCATGTGTTGGGTCATAAATGTCTGCACTTTATACCAGTGGGGTCTTTAGTGTTCATGTTAAAAAAAGCACACAAGTTTTCAACAATGAAAGCTTTCAATTGCCTCAATGCTTTTTCTATATTCATACTGATTTTCTGAACAGGGTTTTTGCCGGTGCTAGACATTTTCATGTAATTGTAAACCTATCCAAAGGATTTCTATTTCAAGAGTGTGCTCTATTTTCTTGGCCAACAGGTGGCCAAAGTGCCTTCGTAAAAAGTTATCAAGTTAATCTTCTTTGAAACTGCGAACATCTTTTTTTGAAAAATACAACATAGAGTAGGCCAGTGTAACTGGTTTCAGTAAGTTTGAAACAAAAATTTGGTGGCCTTGATTTGGTTGATTTAAACAAGGTTTTTTTTTTAATTTCTTGTGTACTGCCCCAATTCGAATGCCCAAGCTCAGTGTTGTTACATTTTTAAGATATCTAGTCAGCTTATTTTCAACTTACATTCCTTCTTTGACGTATATTAGTATGAAGCCAGTGCGATGTGTCGTCAGTATTATGGCTTTCATTACTTGTCAGAGAAAATCTTTGATATTCAAGGGCCACTTCATGAATCGTTCATGGCAAGCCTGTAAAACTTGCAATAATCTGGCCACAGATTGAAAAAGAAACGGGGTTTAGTTTCAAATTACTCTTTATTTGAACAATTGTATTTTATTAGTACCTTTTCAAGATTTACAGTGAGTCATTAAAACTTCGTCGCTGTGTTCGTAACAATGCACCAACTTACAATTTAGCCACATTCGATGATGTAAATACCATGCAGTTGCATGAGACAGGAATTTGTGTGCATTTGGACGAAAAGGAATTAGCATGCAGTGTCATGTGTGAGGTCACATAGCAACCATCTTCTGTTCCAGAACTGAGTCCACAATACACACCAAACATGTCGTCTTTCATGCGACAAGAGTCCTTCTCGATAAGTTGATCATGAATTGAAATTCTGTAGGACCCCCCCCCCAATATGGCAGTTGTGAGATGTGTACCAAAGGTTCTTGCATGCTGTCCGGTCAGTTGAGGGTTTAACCATGGAGGAAGGACGCAGAAGGAGTTTGAACTGCTCGGGCTATAACATCTGGCAAATTACCCCTTTCTGGCATGCCCGATATGTCCATATCCAGAGCCCAGCGAATGCTTGCTATGCACCACCTGTTTCACAACCATAAGCCCTTTTGTACTCTATGATCATCGCCGCAATTTTTCGTTGATAATCTGCATCTTAAAACATTGTGTACTGCAGTATAGGAAGTTGAATATTCATGCCATCGATGGTGCTTGGTATGACCTGAAAACATCAAATTTAATGATTGCGCAGTTGCTTGTATTAGGCTGTGTGCCCTTAGGGTTCATGCATAGTCATTGCCGGTATTGAACGCTTTCTTCTGCAGTTTTGGGAATGACTAGCCAAATTGTTTATAAGATTCTGTGTTTTATTTGAATCATTTTTATTACGGGATTTATACAAAAAGGTATTTTATGAGACCTCATGATCACTCCTTGTGATGACATAGGGCTTTTTGTTTTCCGTGAACTTAACTTTCCTGTGGTGGTAAACATGTTGGCCAGTCTTAGCCAAACTCGTACAAAGACTTTGAAAACTGATGTTTTTGAGTGAAAAAATAAAATTACAAACATAGACAATTGAAGAGGGCATCAAAATTTGTAAAAAATTCTTCACAACGGCAAAAGTAAATCGAATGTAATATATTTTTTCTTTTCGTTTCCTGGTCACTGGGGAAAGTTGTATTTAATGGCACAGAAAACACCACAAATATTGCTAGGATATTACTGGCCCCGCTTGTCCCGCTAAGCTGCTGGCAGTAATCAGGCATTTTTGGAATGTTTACTTTTGTTCGTCTCACCGGGAGGCAATGATCGAGCACTTTGATGCGCCAGAGTTGTAACTCCTTCAGTGTCCTTTCTCCATGGTTTAACTAGTGTGTGGCTGAATGAATCGACTGCAAAAGGGCTTACAAATACATATTAGGAAAATACCCATTTTTGTGTACAAAAATAATACCTGGCAGAAAGTTTTTTTATTTAAAGCTGTGATTAGAATGTATGAATGAAGGGAACATGGTCAGTGGTAGCAATTCATTTTATTTTATTTACTGTGCGGCCGTCCTTCTGAATGTGTCTAAAATGCTGTGTGAACCTGTTGCACAAGACACCTGTTTTGTTCTGTTTTTCTTGGTGGTTCTGGTTTTCTGGTTCCACAGTTTAAGTCTTAATTTTTTTGTGTGTCTGAATAATGATGAATGTACCGCTTAGCAGAAATCCTTTAAGTGAGTGTAAAGATGCGTGATGAGTTGGATAATCAATGACAAATTATTCCAACATGATAATCTTTCCTGACTGTCATTTTCATGATGGCTACCAGACAGTTTATACTGGGACATTTAATAATTGCAGCTTGTTTCTTCTTAATATTTGCCCAATCAGCATGGAGCGTAATGAAACACTATTACTGTAGGTTTCATTGTTCTTCTGTGAAGGTCTGCCTTTGCACGATTCCCAGTGTGCACTTTCAAATCCCTTCATTTCAAGGTTTACCTAGAAGTGTCAGGGGATATATGCTGAGAACGAGATTAAAGGAAGGATAGTATGAACTTTTTTGTATTAAAGATGGGAAAAAAGGGAGAGAGAAAAAAAAGATGATTCAATTGTTCATATGTATGCACATGAGAAATCTGCTGATATGTATATGTAAGACTATGACGGCAAGGAATATGCATAATTTGGCAATGACAATGGATCATTGCCTGAGTGAGTTTTGATGAAAATACCAAGCACTCTTCAGTGATGTACATATGAGTAACAATTTCCAAAGAAGATCTCAAGACTATATATACCGGACATATATATTTTAAACCACTTTTCTTTTTTCTTTTCATTGTAAATAGCCAAGTTCTAAAAGACAAGGTGCTGTTTTGGTGATACAGAAAGCTGGGGTATTCAGAATTTATTCAAAGATGGATGTTGGATAAAAATTTGTCAATAAAAGTGAACCGTTGATAGACTTGATTGTGAGTTGGCCTTGTGTTCTGTACGTGTTGTTGGGACAGTGGGTGTTGGAATGTGCATGTTAGTTTGCTTACTTTTAACCACTCGGTGCCGGGGGTTCTGGTACCGGACTCCTTGGGTTTGTACACATAGCCGGGCTGCCCAAAATCGGACAAAGGAGCTTGGCCTTGTAACAAAAACGGGTACTTGAAACAAAAGACCCACTGCTGGGAATTACCATCATTTTTCAGCTGGCATTAGCAGAGGTAATCCGTCATTACTTTGAAACAGTATACAACTGTTTGCGGCACTCAGCACCCATGGATTATCAGTGCAGACAAAAGTGCTCCAGCAATGAGCGATACAGTACTGCTGTACGCTAATCCGGCAACATTTGAAAAGACGCAACTGCCATTCAGCAATGCACTGGGCCAATTTCGGAAACTTAAAAGGAAATTATGCAACACCACACAATCTGGGCGCTTTTTACTGGGCGGCAGGCCTGGCTGTAATACTCGGGCGTCAATGGAGGTTACCTGTAGCCACCAGACAGTCATTTATGTGGATGTAAACGTCCAGTACATAAAGTTATGAATTCTTGAAGAATTTTGAAAACAGGAAATCTTGAAAATTGCCCGGGGAACTCATCCCGCACATTCAAATTCCACCCGGCAGGAAGTGTTTAACCCTTAATCTGTTTGGCCCAATAGAATCCCCAACAGACTTCCAGTCTTAGAAAGCTGGAAATTCAAAGGGGCATCTGCACAAAAGAGTAACCACTGCTGGCCAACAATGCATGTTAATAACACAACTACCGGTAAGCTTGCCACTGGATGCCTAAACATACAGCGACTATTAGAGGTTAGAGTACAAGGTCGAGAGACACAACATCTCTCTGTTCGAAGGGAAAGCTTCACAGGAAGAACGCTGAAGATTTCACAGTGGAACTATTTCACTTTGGCTGCACATTCTTCATATCTTTATTTAATGAAGCAAGTAAACTGTACAGTTACGTTTGCATTTACACTCCCAGTGTGAAAACTGGTGATCAAATGCTACCTTGACTTACAATTAAAAGCCATTGTTATCAATTTCACTGTGATACATTCAGGGAAAAAAGAACAAGAAAAAAAAAAGCTTTTTGCTGTAACACAGGCTGCCGGATGACAAACTTGAGAAACAAAAGGAATAAGATAAGATAATAAGAGTTCCTTCTTGGGGCCAGCAATCTAGCCATGTGATTTGTAACTTGGCATGCTTTTCAGTCATAAATTTAAGAAGCGTCATGATGATACCAAGTCTCCATCAAAATGAACTGAAATAGGGTTGAACTTATTGGCCAAGAAAGTGTTTTGCGCTGCCCACATTTCTCAGATAAGCCTTCTTACAGTCTGGGTCCAACTTCAAAGAGCTGGTAAGGTGGAAAATATTTCTTAGCAATTAACATGCCGAGTCAAAATCTGTAGACCACCAGTCCGTTTTGTAATATACTACACGTATATAGGATTTTGGCTGGTTAACCTGAACTTTGCGAAACAAATCCTTTTCCTGTGCAAAATTCCACAATTACAATTACTTGATGTCTGGGGGCACGGATCCTGTCTCAGCCTTTTCAGAATGCCATGTCGTCAAAACCTTCCTCCAAGAAGCGCTTGTAGATGCTCATAAACTTGACCACAAAGGCCTCCAGGTGATAGATGGGTTTGGAGCCCAGCTGCAGACGATGCTCATAGAAGGCGGCCACCTGGGTGATCTCTGACTTGAGCTGCCCATCACAGTTGCTGATCAGCTCCTTTAAGAGACCCTGAAGTGATGACGGGGGAGACGGGAAGGAAAGAAAAAAGAACCTATGAGCCACTTGATGTTAAGACTATGGGTGAAAGGTTGCTTTATGAAGTGCTTTCTGTTGTCAGCTGGGGGAGGCCTAGACCTAGCTCCTAAGATAAGATTGGGATGTGACCGAAGATCAACCATGCTGCTATGTAGGCATTACTGTGGTGGCACAATACTTGTGGACAGGTTGTATGGGTGCACTACATCCTTCTTGGACCAGTAAGGTGTTGGGAATTCCTCAATGCGTGTGAGGGCGGTGTCATCTCAGTTTTGGTGCCTCTTTGGATTAGTTTAAAGACACCTTAGTGCTAATGATATGCCACTGGGTTTATTTCAGTGTTAGATTCCAGAATATTCCTGACAGAAATGCTTTGAAGCTTGTAAACAAACGCAGTAGAAATTAACCAGAGACAAGATGCTGACAGTGAAATAAATCTGCAGCTCTTTTTATCAAGAACACGTGAAAGGAAACTGTAGCATGTTGATCAGCTGTGCTTAGACCACAGACGAGATTTATCAACTTCCTGAACAATTTCCCTCCCCTATCCCCTTGATATGCCATACCCCTCTCCCCAAAACACACACTTATTTGAGTTCCTGTAGTAATTTGTGGTCCATTATTAAGGACATTTAAGGTACAAACTATCTTGAATTGAATATAGGAGGCTGAATGACAGAAACCCGTCAATACATTTTCATGTATTTCATGCAGAAGAACTTAACTTCAGATGAGTACAAATCCAAGTGTACAAATCGGTCACCCCTGTGAGCAAGTTGATGTGGTGGACAGACACCAATTCAGTCAAGGCAACCACAACTCCACACTTACCTTCATGATGACATCCGGCGGAATGCAGTGGGTCAGGAGTTCATAGAGCTGACCCCTGACCTCCAAGAGGCGCTGCGGGGTCTGTTCATTGACGATGGCATTGGCCGTCTCTCGCAGGAATACTTCCCAGTCTGGCACCGGTATCTCCTGTGTCTCGCTGAAGGGATATCTATGAATGAGTGGATATGAAAGTGTGCCATGTTTAAGTTGCCTTGGGTTTATGGGGGGGGGATGGCATTTGATTTCATAACATCACTTGTTTGTTTTGTTAACTGCTAAAAAGCTGCTCGCAATGAGCTCAACATCATAAATAAAACGTATACAGCTGATAAAGAGTGTAGCCACAAGGTCAGTTAAATGATGCATTCGATCTACAAATAGAAAACTACATGTAGGTACATTCAATGACTGAAAAAAAGACCTGCTACATCCTGATCTTAGTTTGCTCCTCCTCAGAGCAATGTCACATAAACCTCAGTTTTGTGGTGGTCATGGAATTTGCACAAAGAGTCCTACCCACAATATTACTTTTAAAAGAGACTCTTTTATATATATAAGACGCTAAAAATAAAGTTATTGCTTATTCAAACAAAAATATCATGTTGCCTTAATTTAGTTACACTATAAGACACCCTACAATGCCAAATTAATTGCTTAATCAAATGTGAAAACTCGAATATTTGATCAAATCAAGAGCAAAATTTAGGTTAAATTTAATGATGAAACAAAGCAAATAAAGGCGAAAGGATGGAAGGATGGATAATATGGCTTCAATTAACAAAAAAAAGAGTGTTACAGGTAAGAGAGTGACTTAATCATGGGTATGTACGCAATTGCTAAAGGG
This sequence comes from Acanthaster planci, assembly GCF_001949145.1. Next base: position 493,492 of record NW_019091411.1, read on the forward strand.
TTGACCAAAAACACAGCCCTAAATTCACTAGGAAAAAGCAACTGAAATTTAATATCCATTTTATAATATCATGAGCAACTTTGACTTACATGATTTGTGAATCATAATCAATGATAGAGTGTCACTTTGCTTGATAAAGAGCTTGTCTTTGTCCTCTAACCGTTGACCAGGCAGGGAAGCCCAAGACGTATATCGCAATGCGCCAGTTACAAACCCAAATATATTTTCAAACGACCACATTCTGAGTGAGTCTTCTCACAGCATTCTAAAAATTTCAAGTTTCTCGTCACAATGTCCGCGAGGAATTTCTATGATGTTTCTCCTGGATGGTTGGTCACAAGTAAAAGCAAATCCAGGGAAATGGATTCGCACGGTTTTAACTGGACTTGTGGCAATCAAGTCATTGAAACGTGGTTTAGCCTACATGTGCACCGCCATACCTCATGCTGGAAGGTATGTTGGTTTGCTGGTTCTATGTACACTCGACTGAATAACAAGGTTAGCATCTGCAGTCTATTAATGTGTGACGGTGTCTCTGCAATCAATGCGTTGGGCTCAATATACAAACACAGAAGGAATTGGTATGTTAACTACAACAATAAACTTGAGACAGGGAAACATGTTTGCTCACAAGGACAACAGGCATCAGCTAAAGGGTTTGGTCAGCTGATCAGATGGTATCGTGTGCTGAGTAGATCAGCAAGTACGGAAAAGATACAGAAGTCTAAGGAATGGCATTCACATGCAATCAGAGAAAGAGAGGTCTCAGCGATGGTCCCTCTCCTATTTGTAAGAACACATCTGGGACTGCCCAATAATGTTTAGGTACTCCCTGCTGGAACACAAACTCTAATGATGAAAGTCCAAAATCTGAATCCACGTGATATGAGGGTGAATGAGGATAGGGGCAATGTATGTACTGAAGAAATATTCATATTTGACACTCTACTTACTGCTGTACTTTGCAGGCTTCGCACATCAGCAATGCCCGTCGCAGGTTCCGGTCAGATTTCTCAGCGATGCGTTTGCTGAGCTGGGCGGGCAGAGAGAGACCTTCCTTCTTACAAACAACCTGAAGAATCTGACAAATCTGAAGGAAAAAGTGTGTCAATGCAAACTCAGGCTTGAATAAATCTGATTATCATGTGCAATGATTGCAGAAATTTCTAGTGGGGTGTGCAACAAAATCGAAATTATGAAAATCATTTGTTCCTCAAATTACACCTACACTTGGTTTAATTGGAGATGATTTTTCCGATCACTTCATTCTTTGCAATCATTACAAGCTTCCAACAAAAAAAAAAAATCAAAACAAGTATGAAACTTGCGGAATCCACATGATCAAAAACATGACAAAATGTCTTTGGTTTACTATTCAGACAGCAACATGCAACACAGGGTACAAAACTGGTTTGAAATGCTGGGTTTTTCTCTTATTTGGTTAGCACTGCATATTCAGTACAAGCCAAGAACCAGTGAGAACAAGTTCAAGAACTTGCTCAGGTGGGATTCGAACCCATGACCTCCCCACTTACAAATGCAGGAAATGCATTGTCTTGACCACCTGGCTTGTTGGATATATCCTCTTCAAAACGCCGAGGGTTGAAAAGGACTTACCTCGTCAATAGAGGGCGCTGGTACCCGTATTCCAAGACAACGGCTGCGGATAGCCGGGATGACTTTGCTCGTGGAGTTGGCACACAGAATGAGCCGGCAGGTCGCCGAGTACTTCTCCATGGTACGCCTCAGAGCGTGCTGTGCATCTTTGGTCAATCTGTCCACTTCCGTCAGTAGAACAACTGAAATTTGTAAGAGAAACTTGAAGTTGATGTTTGAAATTTGAAGCAGTAAGATGCAGAATTGGACATCAATGGCTCATTCACAGATGGCATCGAGATTTTGAAATGATCCCATGAAATGCCATCATCTTGTTCACGCATCATTCCACTGAGTAGGAGTGCTCCAAAATGTACAGTTTGGTTTTCAAATTCTTTCCATGTTTGCCCAATGGAGGTTATAATCACTGTAGTGTAGATTGCAATACATAAGCATATCCTAACGAGGGACTGCAAGTGAAATGATAACGAGTTCTGCTGTGAAAGCTTCCTCCTCCGTTTACCTTTGAAGTCTTTCTGTGCAGAAGAGTCCAGCTGCTGTGTCTGTGCCACTGTCTTGAGAAGTTCTTGGATGACAACCCGGTCGTAAATACCAGCATCGCTGAAATGACAAACACCAAAAGGAAAAAAAAAATAGTCAAATGTCTGGCAAAGTTAACAATGGTGCATTCTCCGATAACCGGTTTTCTTTACTTGCACCAGTTTGCTAGAGTGCATTTTTAAGTAGAAACAAACCCGGGCAAGTCTGACATAGATTGAACAAAGACCATGGTCCATTTTGTTTCGTTAACTTATCTTACCTTGGGTTCACCTCTATGTGGTAATTACTGGCTATGGTCGACACCTCAATCTTCTTTTTGGATGGAGTCTGGTGAATGAAAAAGTTACGACAGAGAATAAGCATATCTATCTTGATTAAGAGTGTAAAAATTACACTAAAACTTTTCTATGTTTATAAATTGTGACTACACTCTCAAGTTTGTTCATGAGATGGACATATTTCCTTTTGACGGCCCTAACTCTTGAGGTTAGTGTAAATCACATTTTTGCTGGATTTGGCATGGCTTGAGTTAACCTGACCATTCAACATTTTTACTAAATACTGTACATATGCCAATATCTCAGTGGTGGAAAACAAAGCGAAGCTACATAGCACACGGCTTGAACAGTACTGTAGCATACATTTACACAACCCCTCTCCCCCAAAATAGACAAGAATTGGTGAGTGGCACAGTGACAAACACCTGAAAGTTCTAGCATGCCCTTACCGTAAAACTCTGGTGTTCTATTCGCAGTTTTTCCACTCCTGAGCCATACAGCTCCCTGAGCGTGCACATTATTCTGGTCTTCTTTCCAGCACCAGAAGGGCCGTAAATAAGCAAGTGGGGAAAGTCCCCACCTTGAACCTGTAAAACACAGGAGGGAATTTAACAAATTGCTGCATCCTCAGGGGTACAGTTACATGTCCTTTAGTCTCTCTGCTCCCAAGACAAGTTGCCAGGCCTGTTGCTTACACGGTGTCGTAACGCTACAGGTTTCTGGAATCGAACTTGATAGGTTAATAATTCACAGGTGTAACAAAGCTATTAAATCAAATTTCCCCCTGATAGCAAAAGCATGAGATGGAGTATTTTTGAAAAAAATGAGATATTTGCTCACCACTCTGTCGCTTCCACCCGCTGACAATCGCTCCACTCATGCCTCTTGTGTCTATCAGATTGCGCATACATGGAGCTCACCAATCACTGCGCTTATTCTGCATCTTGGTTCGACCATTTTCGGTGGCAACGGTTAATATCTTTACTTGTTTTCATTACCTGACCACCATCAGGACACAATGGGTGACATGCCCTATGCTGTGTAGCTGTGACAGATTGCAAGACTTAATTCCCCCTCCGCCACTGAAAATGGTCGAACCAAGATGCAAAGAAAGCACGGTCATTGGTGGGCTCGACACATGCGCAATCTGATAAACACAAGAGGCATGAACAGAACGATCGTCGGCGGTTGGAAGCAAAGGATTGGTACTCAAAAATTTCATTATTTCAATAAAACCCCATCTCATGCTCTGAAACCGTCTTCATTCCCTTTTTAAGAGCTGTAGATTACTAAGGTTTGCTGTTGGGAAAGTTGATTTAATAGCTTTGTTGTGATTGTTACACCTGTGAATCATTCACCTATCAAGTTCGATTCCAAGACCCATAGCGTTACGACACCATGTAGGTATTGGCTCAAAGTCACACAAAGTATTGACAGAGTAGTAACTTGGGTTCTTGAAGTAGCCAGACACATGCCAATTGCCAAAGTTCAAAACAAAGCAGTGAGCTTACGCCTACATAAAAAATTACAATAATTAACTGAATAGGCCTACACTACTCCCAGAATTGTTAGAGCCTCACATTTCTGGGAGTAGGCCTCGGCCTACACCATATAACATTACGCACCGACAGTCAAGCATGTCAGCACACCGGAGGGTCTGACCAAACTTTCTGAACAGTAAGGCACTAGGCCTACTCTGTAAACCACTATGGTAAGCCTTACTGGGCCATGAGTCCATCTTTTTGATGGCTCCATAACGCTATAGCACTTTGAAATGTGCCCTGCAATCGTGCAAACCTCCGTTTGCCCTTCCTGAATCCTAGGAACCACCAAAAAGATGGACCCAGTGGGGCCTACGGAGTAGTGCCTTTCTGTTCAGAAAGTAGTACTACTACTAGTCTGACAGTGAACTGACAGTCATCAGGTCATGACGATCTTACCAATTTTCTGAGATTCGCAGCTTGTTCTTTATGGAAGTCAAGTTTCGATAGTGATGACGGACGGTACTTATCAACCCACAAACTCATAGTGACAGCTGGGGGAATTTCACAGGTATTAAACCACGTGTCACAAATAGTATCAAAAAGTGACAAACCAACAGGTCGGAAGCCGAACGTTTCGCGGGGTTCGTGTCATAATACAAGATGGTCCGTGTAGATCACGCAATATAAAACAACTTGCCCCCAAAGGTGTTGCCTTCCAGTCACAGAATAATTCATTGGTCCGACGAATGGACACGAGGTTGAAAAGACAAAATTCAATATCCAGACGCTTTCTTACGCAAAAAAAACGACAAGGGTAAAAGGTATGCTGACTATCACCACATACACGATGGAAAATGCAAAGTTGGACACAAATGTACTCATAGTACAAAATTTATGCTGTTTATTTTCAAAATTACGATACTAAGGCCGTTTTCCAATACTCAACTTCGGCTCCGTCTCAGGCTTCAACTGTTTTTATACTAGCTGACTTTCAAGCTGTAAGCGCAGTAATCAGTCTAAAAGTGCGATTGAACATCAAATAAGACGCAAGAAAGCCAAAAATTACAGTAATCCAATGTAATTCAAACGCTTCAGGCCCACAATCGGGGATTGGTTTTTGGAACGAAGTCTGAGACGGAGACGAAGTTTAGTATTGGAAAACGGCCCAAGATTAAAAAGGGTCCAGTGAGCCGCATACTTGACAGGAATCCTGGCAGCTTAACGGCGACTACCTTTTATACTGGCATTTAAATTCCACTTTGCTCTCCCATTATCGCAACAATCCACTGCACCCTGGCCAGCAGGTGCTGGGCATCAAATTACCGGAAAAGGAAGAAAATCTAATGTTATTTTCAAAAATATTCCACAGTCTTGACAATTTCAATTTCACAATGACTAGTGAAAATTGCAAAACAAATCAACCAGCACATGGTACAAGTTACTTAGTGGTCGCCATCAAACACTGCAGGACATTTGCAAAGTATCTTTTGTAAACTATAGGTTTGTGGTAGCACCGTGGATATCTCTTTTTTGAGTATGGGGGGTTCTGAAAAGAACCGGTGATATCTTCTGCACAGCCGACAACTCCAGAAAAAAAGTTATTGGCTCGGCATGAATGTGTGCATACTTGACTAACAACAGATAAAAACATTTAAGTACAGTCAGTTTATTTTACTTGATTAAGGACAAATTAATCTGATTTGGTGACAAGTGACACAACTTATACATAAGAGTGAAAAGAAAGTTTCAACAAACTAACTCGTTGAGAGAAAGACAGTATTATCATAAATGTGAAATTGGTTGCTTGCACAATTTCTAAGCACACCGTTGTTAAATTATTCATTGAATTAGACTGGTCTATACAGTGTTTTTATTAATACAAGTTTCATCAAAATGTGCAAACTTTCCATACTGATATGTTAAGTCATGGAAATAAAATTTAAACAACTATATCATTCTCATGCCGTTTCACATGATAATTCAAGAAATATTAAGAAATGGTTATCTGTATATCAAAACCCAGAATAAAATATATACTTTGTTCTTTTAAACCTCATTAAGTGGACTTAGGGTTTGCAAGAAAAATATAGTGCATAAATTTATGTTAATAGATGTTTGCATTAATAAGTTTCACAGGTTTTTAATACTGATCAGAATGCATCCAGATATCTTCAAGAGACTGAACAAAAAATAATTGTTGCATGCACTGCATGTGTATGATTCAAAATTTAAATTTCCAAATGATAAAATCATGATTGCAAGAATTCCTTCAATGTCAACCCAGTTACAGTTGTATAAACAATGAGAAATTTCATTTGCACGTCAAAAACCCAAAGAATGTAACACAACAGTTTTCAAACAGTTAAAATATTTGAAACAAGTGCAGCTGCATTTGAAGTTTAGATGATGACGACTGTCTCCAAAGGCAGGTCTACATGTATTCCCAAAATATTTGAGAGGGATTTTTTTGGAGTGTGGCTGAATTCTGGGGCTTTTACGTGCTGTTGGAAGGGAGGAAAATTAACTTTTCCCCAAAATAAATTTTCTCTCTTTATATCCCCAAAGCCCCTTGGAGGAGCTATGGCCCCCCCCCCCACAACTTCGATGATCGGATCCATCAATGCGGATCCATCAATGAATGTCTCAGTGCCATTTCCTGAATCATCATGTCTCGCTCTCTGCAACAGGGCCAAATGTGACATCCACGGCAAAGGTGTCCCGGTAAACCTTCCATGCTTCGGCCTTGTGTGGGTTATCCAAGTCCTTCCTCAGTAAGTATAACCTATAATATTGAAGAAAAGTTCAAGAAAGGTCCAAAAGAGACATTAACAAGATTAAAGTGGCAAGAGAAATGAAAAAAACCGTTGTCTTTTAAAGGCCTTCACACCCACACAATACATCACTCAGCAAGACAAGTGTCAAGGACAAGTCTGCATGTGTTGCAGTGCACAAAAATAACTTCAGCAACAAAATAATTTGGTCAGAAATGCAGATCGGCAGAGCCATGTACTGAGCAGATCAACATGGGTTGAGTCTTACTCCAGCTTACCTGCTCGAGTGACTTTGTGGGTATGGTGCTTGTATTAAGTACAAGCAAATGAGTTCCATAAGCATTCACACACCTCCAACACAAATACTTGCTCTGTAGTTGTAGGGTCACATTTGTCATTAGACCAAATTTATGGGGACAGTAGTAAGTCCATGTAATTTTGGTCCCACTTTGAAAAGCAACAGAAAACTTCCATGATGCAGTATAAAGGCCTATTCCCACAAAATCTTACCAACTGTCTTGTGTACAAAGAGAAAGAGCTCAACACTATCATTTACACTACTTTTTGAGGTGTAGCAATAACACAGATTTTGAAAATAACTGTTTCACCGTTCCATATTTAGTTAAGGAAATGTTGCATTACCTGTTGTCACTGATAAAGCCTGTGTAGAACCAGAAAAAGAATGCGCATTCTCCATATGCTTTGGGAATTTTCTGTTTAAAGGGAAAAAAATAGATTGCACAACTTAATGTATCTATCATAAAACTTAAAAGTTACTTTTGTTCACTGATATTATTATGGTGTCAAGAACAATTTAACTTTTGGTGGACAAATATAAAATCCATCTGGCAGTATATTTATGCTATGTTGTACCATATTTATAGTACTTCAAGGTTATCATATACTCACTTTGTTGGAAGATTTAAACTTGATCTGAACATCCCCGCTAAATGCAGGGGAGTTCTTCACCTGAATTATCACAGTGTCCATGTCAAAGTCATAAACCACCTGTGAAATCAACCAAATCAGAACACAAAAAACAATCACAGACTTAAGCTGATGACAGTGATTGTAATTAGCACTCAAAGTTTTAAAGGCACTCCAAACTCACAATTCAAAGCTCAGAACAGTCACATGTAGCACATTAGATGAGTCTGTGTCCATGCAGATAAACTACAGGTGTGTCTGAACAACCATTAAGATAGGGCTTTCCCTCTAAATGCCATTGGCATAACTGTGCATTTAGAAATGGCACAAGCAACCCCACTGTGCTTACACTGCAATTGATGTTACACCGGAAATCGCAGGAGAAAAGAGAAACTTCATCAGAGTGCACCTCCATCCACAAATCCCTTCCATCACCTTTACCAACACCTGAGAACAGAGTTGAGAAAAGACAGGAGTTGGAAACCTGTTAGATATGACAGTGTATTTTTGGTTAGAAAAAAAAAGAAATTTAGATGAACAAGGCCTTGAACAGTGTGGTTGTTCAGTCCATTACAAGTTGAAACTGTGTGAACTTCATGCGGTTACAGCCCCAAATTCTCTTTTCAGCAACTTTTCCACTGATTTTTTTCAAAAGAAGGGGTCACTTTCCCTTTGTAGTTTGATGATTTGGAGCAAGACTGTGTCTGACGGAACCTTTGGTGGCAGGAAATAGTTGAAGGGTGCAGGAAAGAAGACAAAGGAAAGCTGGGCAAATCACTTGACTTCTTCTTCTGACTTACCTTGAATTCCTGAAATACGAACAGTGTTGATTGTCAGAGGAGTTGGTGATGGAACATGTCCGCCTAGGGAGTATTTGATTTTTTGAAAGTAATCCACATATCGACTCTGCCAGTTATGTTAACGAAAAAACAAAGGCTTTCAAGTTAGTAAAACATTAAAATGGGGTTCCATTGAAACAAGACAATATTACTCAGAATTACAGCAGTTCGTATTACGTGATGCAGTGTCATCACAGAAAATCCCACGTCTTCTAATGTGTTAGAATTGAAAATTCAATGCTACGTACGTACTAAACATGATCAAAAAGTGCTGTTTATAAAAACCCTTCAGAATGTAATGGGTCTCATACAAGCAATCACTGTCATATTTGGAAAATCTTTTAAAAACATCTCGCAAGTTTTCTGATGCATGTTGTTTCTTTTTCACTGCAAAGATGCTGATGTCTTGGGGGAAATTCTTAATGTCTTCTGGTGAGCTGGAATTGCGAATTCAGAGCTACGTGGTGATGCTAAGGTCTCAGGGTCTACTGACGCTAATACGTGTATGTTAAGGTCTTGGGGTATTGGGAGTTGGTAAAAAGGATCAATCTGATTGGAATGTATTAAAGTGCTTACCTGGCTGGGTGTGTCAACACCCTGGTACATATCACCCTCTGTGTAGTCAGTCCGCCTAACGCCAAAGTACCCCATGCACTCCTGCAACACAGCACAATCAAAATGGAACTTCAAAGATCAACTGGTGAGATTTTAGTATGTAAAAGTACTACTGACGAGGTGATAGGTTGAATAGGTTCACAAGTTGAATATAATCTTACAAAGAATTCGCACATGCAGAGTGTTATGTCAGACTGTAGTCTTATGATGAACAAATTCTCCTCCGTGGTTTTTGACATTTCTGATGATGTCCATCGAAGACAACAGCTTTTAAAAAGATAGTTAATTCTTGCATATACAAAAAATCCACAATATTGGAAAGTACAGGAAACATACCATGGGTTCCAACACAGAATGAAACTAGATCCTCATGAGAAAAACTGAGACTTAAAAAACTAAGAAAAAACTAAGTTAGAATTGATATTTTGTTCCATGAGGGAAAAACTTGAAAATAACATTGATTCACAGATCCACTGCAAAGAAAGGGAGTTATCAGACATTGTTTTCACCCTGAGAAACACATCTAAAGATTCGGATAAGACACCTACCTTGGTATCAGTGAACACTCCACTCTCTAACAGCCAAGCACAGACGGCCAGACCAGTCCTTCCTACATACGAAAAGATAAAAATGTAAAAAGGGACAAAATTAATACAATATCAAACATTTAATGATCCAAAGCTCCTCTGCGACAGAAGGGAAAACAAAGTAAAAATTGTAACAAGAAAGGAACATTTAGTAATTTTTTTGAGGCATACGATACGACCAGTCCTTCCTACATACAAAAAAATAAAAAATTTGAAAAGGGACAAAATTGATAACATATCAAACGTTTAATGATCAAAAGCTCCTCTGCGACAGAAGGGAAACAAAGTGAAAATTGCAACAAGAAAGGAACATTTAGTAATTTCTTTTGGCATACGATGCGAACTCATTGTTAAGATGCTAATACACATCAATTTGGGGGATGCATTTCTTGACATTCTGTCCTTTGTTGCAGGTTTTTGTTGTTGTTTGGCTGGGCTTGTTATAATGTTGTCTTCCTCCAAGACTGTTCTTTCTTATTTTGTGCTGATGCCTCTGGCTCTGAGATTTGAAAACAAAACTTATGTATTTAAGTACTGAAGCCCACAGCACATGTACCTAGCTTCCATGTATTATTATTTAATGAATAAAATAATAAAGTCCATCTTCCGTAAAAACATACATGTGCATTACCTTTGCCACCCTTGCAGTGAATGAAGAGAATATTCTTGTTATCTGCTTCCATCCACTGCCTTGCATCAGCGCAGAATGCCACAAGGTCTCTGAATGCAGGGGAATATTGAAACTACTTGATTACTGTCAAAATGAGCCAACCAAATTAATTTGACCAGTGTCAACCAAAAGACCCACATGGGTAACACAAATTATACATAACATTATTTTTCTTTCTTCAGAAAAATCAATTTAGCTTTACTGTATTTTTTAATTAAAAAACCTGTTTGAAAAAGACTGTGAATCTGTGAAATTTAAAAATAAAAGAAAAAAAAAACTAGCATTTTCTTGAAATCATTACTCACTTGAGTCTTGGAACATTGTGGTCATAAATAAGAACTCTGCCAACTCGATTGTGAAAAAAAGACTCATCATAGTGTCGCTCAACTGCAAGTGAATGATACCAGTATAATGTGATCGATCCAATGATGTGAACTCTCAATAAAAACATTAGGAGAAAAAAAAAGAAACTGCTCCAAAGCCCTTGAAATGATCGGGACATTCAACCTCATCAAAATCATTAGGACTAGAGTACAAAATGTGCTCGATAGAAATTCATGGGCTCAAGTTCAATTTGGGACAACAAAGACAAAGAGGATAATTTCCATCACAAATAAATCCTGAATGTTTTGGAGATTTGCAAGAACTCCATTAAAAGTGATTCCAAAGTAGCTTGAAAATATTATACAAATTCTGCCAATACTCACTAAGTACGTAAGCACGTGGAACAACATACAATCTTGTTTACTTAACTGAATTTTTTGTTATGGACATCAACGAGCATACAGTGATTACAAATATACATTGCTGTAGGGCAAAAACTCCCAAGGTGCAAAACTACATCTTTCAAAATTTTTGATTACAGTACCGAAGTTCCATCTGACTCAATGTGGTCAGCTGACCCTGGCAAGCTTGGTGGGCAAGCGGTAAGACGTCTGCACTAGTAAGCAGAGCGACTATTAAAGTTGGTGAATTTTTTCAGAAGCCCTCATACATCATTGTCTTAAATTACGGTGCTTCCAAATAAACACTGATGGCAGGCACAAAACACTCAGTATAAAAGGATTCTGCATGGTTCTGGATTCTTGAATGAATTCGAAGGTTATGAAGTATTGGTCCCTGATGAGAGCTATCCAATAAGAGAGAATGGGAAACCCACTGCATAAGTTGTAGACTTTGTAGTGGTCTGGATGCTTGGTGTCCAGGAACCGGGCCACTTCTTCAATGGGATTCCTGTAGATAGCCTGGCTGCCAGACGAAGGGAAGGAAGAGGCTATGACTCGGTCTGCAACAGCAAAAGGAAAAATTTAAGGGAAACATGAGTCTCTGAGGAAGGAGTCATCAAAATTATGGCACAAAACACAGTTTGGCACCTCTGTGAGAGAGGACCTTTTACGGCCTGGGAATGTTAACCTATTCTCTGTTCACTCTAGCTGGCAAAAATGCACTGGAAAGAGCACTGTTTCAAACGACTGGTCCAAAGGGAACATTGTTTCACTTTTGAAGTTGATAATATGACTATTCAGGCAATGATATCAACTTAGCTTTGATAACAATGCAAACTATCCACTGGCTTGTACGAGTGCCAGTTTAAGTCACCATGTGCACTAGGAATGAGCACCTGAAATAGACAAGAATTAAGCCAGGCAGGAACCAAAGGCTGGACAGTCTTAACACTACAAACTGTGGGGCCAGGGATTTGTTTGTCAGACTAGCAAAAACATCTTCGTCAATGCTATTCTGTTCATTCTGAGCCTTGACCTAAAAAGTTTGAGACAGCAGGTTTCTTAGATTTTCAAAATGTGGCAAATACCTGTGATGTAGGTCAAATCCAGGTCAAAGTCGTCCTCCCTGTACCGCCTTTTGTTTTGGGAAACCTATGTCAAATAAGTGGCAAAACTGACCAACTGAATGTGTGCTCAATCTTTATTACCTCTTCAGAAAGAGACTGATGAAACTTTAATATCATAAATGACCATAACTACATGGCTTTTTCACCATGCAAGCAACACTTGACAGTCAGAACGCTTCACATAAAGCAACGGAACCGGATTAACGCAATAACTCTTGCTGAACCAATTTCAACTCCTCAGTCTTAAGTCTGAGGAGACTAAATGCCACCTCATATTCAGCACGAAAGCAAACACAAAAATGAAATTTTGACGTCAGAAAAAATATTTTGTGCAAATGTGCAAATGTGTTTGTAGATGTCAAACTCGTTTTGCATTTGCCTGAAGTATGAACCTATCTTTAGGTGTACTGGAATTGATTGCCCAAGCTAACATCAACCACAAAATCTTCCTCACAGAGTCCCAAGAAAAGAGGCAAAGTAATCCTTGCCCTGTAAACCATGCTAAACCCAACAAGGTTATGCAGGATTTCAATGGTCCCTTGGGGGTTAGGGTTAATGTATTCATTTACAACCATTAAAAAGCATAAGATGTCAGAAAGCTTTCCAGACAAGATTTGTTTCAAACTGAAGACTTTACCATTTTCCTTGTTGCCTTGGATACATGTTTCCTTTCACTCAGGAGCCTGACCAGGAGGAAGATGCGTAGAACACGAAACACTACCACCAATCTACAAAGCAACAGATGGCGCACTGTGCAAGGAGTCTATAATACCACACCTGGGACAAGTTTTTTGTGGAACAATATCATCTACAAGTAGATCAAGTGCTCGGCAAGAGTCACGTGAGAACCAGTTGTAATTAGGCCTCTGATTGACACTTCGCACAGAAATCCGTCTTCGCTGAACAAATACTTTCCATCCTTAGGCCATGTCCGAAGTACTTGGCTACGGCTGGAAATGACGCATGAGTCTATGACAGTGGCTGAAGCCACTACCATAGACTCTTGTGTAATTTCAAGTTACGACCAAGTGATTTGGACAGCGTCTTGAGCTGCATGAGATTGGCCAGTCTTTTCTACCCAGTGTATTTCCTAATGGTGTATGTCACAATTGAATAGAGCCAATCCAGTTATGTTATGTTCTCTACAGTATCACGACATTTTAAATGACCAATGCTCCACTTACTTCAAATAACTTCCAGTCAAGTCAACTGACACATAGACAATGGTGACAGACCCTGTTACTGTCACTATCAGAAGATCCAGTAAGTCCAGCTTAGTTCGGAAGAACTTTTTCCTGTTTAGAAAGGAAATGCATAGCAAACGTAGTGACATTATTCATTAAAAAAGAGCACAAATAAGGAAAATTGAAAACCTAACTTTTCTCTTAATCTCAAATGGCAAATTTCACCGACACAATGGCAAAAAGGCGATAGCAGTTTATAGACTAACAGGAGAAGCATAAAAACTGCATGAGCTTTTGTAGCAACAACTACTTCACCTGATGCAAAGGGTAGGGAAACCTATTTTGGGAGGTAATTTTCATAGAGTCAAACTTTTGCAGTGACAAAAGAGATTTGGTACACCTCAGTACTCTACACCAGTACTTTAACATGGCTTGACAATCTGAAACTTTCAGAAAAGAATTTAGAGATCAAAACAATAGAGTCTCGAAGCACCTTACCCCTTGGCGAATATTCTCAGGCAAATTTCGATCAGGAAGTAGCACCACACTGCCACAGAGATGGCATCGTAAGCCTCCATGGTTGCAATGTTCTGTGGGTTGAACACTATGTCCAAAATGACAATGATGATGTCAAATATGACAAGGCCGACACCAATTAGTCTGTTGAGTAAAGACGCACAAGAAACAGATTGCTATCAAAACATCTGATCATGCTTTTTAAATTCACCCAATTTTCTGCACCTGCCGAATTTCACTTTTCAACCCCCTTTTCATATCAACTGAACTGCTTACCTGACTGCTAAGTGTTCAACAACTCTCTTTGTCCTCATCCTAGCCTTCCTGTGACAACAAAATTGATTCAGGTTGTAATATAAACATTATACTAAACATGTAGTTTTCCATTCCATTTTAGATGATTGTGCTCTAGGGAAAAAACCACATGCCTTCCTTTGAAAATGCATGAAAAAATAAACAAAATAAAAAATGTCTGTCTGTATAATAGTTGAAAAAGTGTGATTAACAATGCAGCTTATGTAATTAATCTGCTCATGACACTAGACCAAATTTTGAATCGTACCCGATGCTCTTAATTTGTATGATCTAACAAGCCCTCCAAACCCAATGATTACAAAGAAGACCATAATTCATCAAAAACAATCTTGCAGATGCTTGATGACATTTTATTTCAATGCACGGCTGTAAATATGTTTGTGTTTAAGTAAACTTGTAATGGTCTTAAAATACATATTCTTTAAAAGAACTTATTCGTTTATTGCTAATTTTATGCATATTAACATTGTGTTGTGTATTTTAATGCTACGTTTTAATGTTTACAGGTTCATGATATTAAAATTTCAAATTGTTATATTAAAAGTTCAATTTCATATAAAACAATAAAAAAACAGTTTTCCTTCCACCTCTTAAACTTAACATTTCGTCATTGTCTTTTTAACTGTCATTTCATCCTGTAATTGGCTGTAAATACGCTGTTGGATGAACATATATATAAATAAATAAAATAAAAAATAAACAAAGAATAGTAATCTCAAGTTACATGTATTTAGAGAAGACAGGCATTTTATTTCTTACGTACTTGAGTCGTGGATAACGGATTACTGAGACATGAGCACGATCACCCAGCTCAAACTGCACATGACCATTTTCCGTCCAATGTTCTTCATCGTTCTCGCCAGGGTCATCATGGAGTAACCGGCCTCCTAGGGGGACAGTGTCGTCGAGACCGATTTCTGCATTTGCGCTCAGAAAGCCATTTGTCATCACCAAGTGAACAGCTTTACATTCCCCACTGCTCGTATCAGATTTACTCTCTGGTTCAACTGGAGGCGGAAAGATGCTATGTGCCAAAACGTTGGTGGAAGGAACATCTTGGAGGGGTGTGGGGAGGGGAAGGGTGGGTTCGTTTTCTTCTTCAGCATCTATCAAGTAACGATGGGGGCTGGTATCATCTGCCATGATTTCGCAGATGCCTTGACACATGTACCTGTGTGAATGAAAAGAAAAGCAAGCTGAGAACTGGACAAATACAAAGTCCCAACACTGAATAATGATATACAGTAATGAGGACAATTGGTGCACTGTCTAAGTGTACACAGGTCTCAACAACAGTTCAACGTCACGTACTGATATCAGAAAAGAATTCATCAAATGAGCTCAACAAGAAGCGTCCTAAAACTAAAAGAAAAGTACTGGGAAAGAGAGTATGAAAGACAGGCACTTAAATGTAAAAGAGGAGTAATGGAAGATATGGAAAGATTTCTGTATCTGATCACCTTGATTCTCCAGCTCCACTTTTATAAACACTAAAGAGTTTTACAAAGATGGCCAACATGGCCTAATGTTAAAACAACTTTTCCACCGTCAACTTCAGCTTTTTTCAGGCTGAACAAACTTGTCTTCAATTAATGAAAACACAGAATGTGGAACTCTTGTCAAGGTTTGCATCCGACTTGACTCAAACATCCCAAAACCATTACCATTGTTATGCCCGAACTCTAGCATCCGTCCCAACTGTAGTGCTGCAGTTGGGCTGGCCTAACTATAGCTCTTTAGTTGGGACTGTCCCAACAATAGGGGAAGTTGGGACTGATGCTATAGTTGGGGTGTAACAGCATCCCCTACACATCATTGCAAATTATACACATATATCAGGTAAAATAATTTAAGCTTTGGCACGCAATGCAACTTTAATAGTGGGGGTTGTGTACTTTGGAACCCTTCCATTTCTATTATTCCTACAAACAGGTCAGTTCCCAAAAGAATGCAACCAAAGGCAATGTTTTCTCCATTATGCTCACCGTTTTTTTGTGAATTTAGACTTAGTAAATTGAGAAAATCTCACTTTTTGATTGATCACCAATTGAAAATTATTCCTCCAACTTCCAAGTGTCAGGTCTATCAACACTGACAATTTTTACCCCATAATTGCCCTCAAAAATCAAAACCCGGTCCTCTTTCCACAAAATGAACCCCGCATCTAATCGACATGATGTCACCATCATCTGCCAAAGTGAATCCAAAAATTAAAATGTAAAGAAAGAGTTTCACATAGGCCTTACCTATGCAGACAACACCTGATACCCCTGTGCACAAGGCTGTGCACAAGGCTATGAGACTTGTCTGAAAAACGTAGACCTAACGTTAGGCTAAGTCAGTGTTTTCTACATGAACATGAAAGTAAATGCTTCAGACTTTTCTCGGCTAAATTTCACTTTTTAGTTAATGTTATCACCTTCTGACGGCTGTTATAACATTTGAAGGGGAAATTGGTGTCGTCCATATATATATATATATATGGAACTTGGAACTGACCTAAGCATTAGACACACATTACTAATCATTAGGCCACTAGTTCTGACATGTTTAGAAAAAGGACAGGGTGAACATGATGAAAAATAATTTACGTATAAGAACAAACGCACGATCTTTAATTTTCCCTGACGATTATTTTTGTGAGGTTTTCCTAGTTAGACATTCGAAGAAATAAAAATGATTTGAAGTGGAACCAATCATGCAGCTTACCGTTTTTGAGTCTCTGAATTACAAGTCAGTTATCAGTGGGCGTCGCCATGTTTGGTGCTACACTGGTATCAAAACCATTGTCCATAGCGTGTACTGCACAGCCTGCTTGTGTGGTACCAGTCAATTCCTTGGTCAAATCTAAGCTCAGACGTTGAAAACCTGTTAAGTACAGTGCGACTGTCGCTTTCAATTTTGTGACAGACAGCTAGTTTTCTCACGTGGAAGATGAATTAGTCGACAATAGGTACGGCCCTTGTACTCATAATACTGTTACAAACTTTAATGACGTTCATGATCGACTTGATCGTGCGACAATCGACAATGCACAAAAGTGACGTCTCACACATTTGTTGTTTTAGACGTGATGACGGGGGTTGATCAACAACAGTTCCGGATAATCGACTGCTCAGGATCACTGGGCCCTAATGATTAATTAATTACGTTGATTAGTTAACCCACACGATGAGGTTAATAATTGAACTTAAAGCAGAATTAAGTTTAGTGCAGCCTAACTGCCTGACCCCCTTTCCCATATTTGTTTATGTTACGCCCCAACTGTTGCAAAAGTCCCAACTATTGCTGCAGTTGGGCTGGCCCAACTATTGTTAAGCTATGGCTGTGGAAAATGTCTCAACATTATCCAAGTCAATGTGTCTCACATTTGACACAATTCATCTAAAATGTGGCACTTCAGCTGTTCATCTAGCCCTATGACCAGTGGCATGACATTTGTAAACAATATGACTTTGGCACATGGTGGGCACATCATGCGCACAGGACCTCTCTGCTGTAGTTGGGCCGGCCCAACTGTAGCACTCTAGTTGGGATGGGCTGAACTATAATTGGAATGGGCCCAACTATAGTTGGGACTGATGCTATAGTTGGGGCATAACATTTATAATTTAGGACCTAAAGTCTGGCACAGTGTGATTGTGAGGTCCTTATTACTAGTGCATGCCAGTTCTCCCTGATTAGGGACTGGTAGCAGGGGTGTGAGAATTTAGCTTTTTAGCTGATTTCAGCCTATTTCGTTTAGATGTTGATCCTGATTTTCAGCTTTTTTGTATACCTGGTCTGTATAAAAGTATGGGAACTTTTTACATTTCTGCTTTTTGCTAGCTGTTTTCAGCTTTAAATTTAAGTGGCCACTCACACCCCGGTGGCAGTGATGAGAAGAAGGTTCTACTCTGGTCACTCACTGGCCTGAGGGTGGCATGGACGTGCACAAATGACCAAATTATGCCAATCAGTTTGTGTTTTACAAGGCACCTCAAACAATAACTCCTAAGAAGTAATTCAGTAAAATTCAGTTTTTGAGTTCTGTTCACTGTTTACATCATGCAATGGCACTGTAACCCAAATTTTTTTTCAAATTTTTTTTCGCTGGGTATCATTGATTGTTCGTGCAAGTGGCAGCTATCCTATAAGATAGTTAATAGCCCTTTGTGGTTCGTGATTTGACGCTGCCTCATGAGCTGTTGATAGGGAAGCACGAGAAGGGTGCTAGAGAGAGCAAAAAGAAGGACTCATTGCTATTCTGTGTTTGTCTGTGTGTTTTCCAGCATTGGTTCTGTAGAAGATTCATTGTCAAGATGGATGCAATCTTGCAACGCCTGGCCAAGCTGACAGAGGACGAACTGCGTGCCGAATTGAGGGGTTGCGGACTGAAGCCCATACCCATCACCAAGACAACCCGTGCCCTGGTGCAGCGCTGCCTCGCTAAGCACCTGTGGCAGCT
This sequence comes from Acanthaster planci, assembly GCF_001949145.1. Next base: position 512,134 of record NW_019091411.1, read on the forward strand.
ACAGGGAGGGGGGGTACCAGAGGAGGGGGAGAGGGACAGTAGCGCCGAGAAGAAGGAGGAGACGGGTGGCGGGGACTCGGTGACTGAACCCGGGGAACAAAATTCACCGACCAAATCTGCAGGAGGGACCGTGTTGAGCTACTTTGCCGTTTGCATACCACCCAAGAACGAGTCGAGTTCAGCTGGAGGGGATGACGTTGACTCATCACAGGGAACTGGAAACTCGGGTAGACAACAAGAAGTATAGCAGTATCTATTGGACTGGACGACGATTCTATGACTAGTGTTATTACTAGCCATATTAAACTTAGTTTTCTTGTGATATTGATTTTGCACAGAAGTATTCTACATAGAGGGAATCTCATTATACATTCATCTTGTACAGCTTTAAAAGATTTATAGCTATTTTAGGGTGCTCGTCATGAGGTCTGATAACGAGAAAGCTTGGTTTCACTTTAACTTAAAAGAGGTTTTCTACTTTATTGCCTCATTATCTCGCATTAATTGATCAGTTTACCAGGTTTTTAGGGTTCTAGTACAATTGCTTGAGAATCACACAGAGTGTATAACGCACTGGGAATTCTCAATAAGTAATTAAAGTGCAGTTTGAATCATGCAAAATCTGGTTATAGTTAACTTGTTTATGATAAAAAGATTGTTTTCCCATTTTTGTCCCCTTAGATGAGATATTAATCTTTCAGGACCGGAAAGAGGCATTGAACATTGCAAAAAAGAATAAAGGTGCCCGGTTCAAGGTGTTCAAGACCAAGGAAGAGGCTGAGAGTTTTGCCAAGAGCAATCAGGACCTCAGCACACCCAAGCCAGCAATGGAGCCAATGCTGAGCCAGGTATGCAGACTTGGGAAAAACAGTAGTAGAAGCTTCTTGGAATAATTTAGAAAGGGTTCTTACAGAACCACTATCCTTTACTGAGAACTCACCGCATGCACTCATAGGTCCATACTAGTGCATTAGAAGGCTATGCTAGGGATGGTGCACCCCCAGTTACATGTGCACCGGGTGTGAGAATGAAGAGCCTGCCTCTTCTGGCTGATGATGGTGCACCTCAACTCGGAGTGGATTAAGGCCAAATCCAGCATGTCCTGAGAGTTTTCTGTGACTGTTTTTTTTTTCGCTACTGAACCTTTCAGTGAAAGGATGAGAGGATTCTGCACTTTTCCTTCTACATGAGGTAAATTGCCTTTTTGTTTACTGTGCAGTCACTGGCAGAGAAACCAGTCAGTAGCTTTCGCTCAGTGAAGACTCAGGATCTTGTCATACTGCGGAGGACCATCGAGGCTAATGATGCAGCCAAATTCAAGGAGTTGGTGTGGAGTAACCCGAGGTACCTCATCAATGCCGGTGACTGCCCCACTGTCTTGCAGGTGAAAAGTACTCTTGGGTTTTCACAAGTGGATGGCTTTGATGGATCATGTCTTTTGAAATCGTTTGGAATTGGGCATGGGTGGAAGTGCTCTGCGTCTACGAGCAGGACATTTGCCTGCAAGTTCTTGCATTTTCTGTCATTTTCCTTTAATATCCAGGAGGGGTCTCGGTACAACGCACTGCATGTCGCTGCCAAAGAGAACCGACCGGAGATCTGCGCACAGATTCTGGCCACCATCTGTGACTCGGCCTACATCCTGATGATGTACCCCAACGACCCAGAAGACACCATCGTCAGTAGGAAAGACTACCTGGCTGATCTATACCTCAACTCTCCCGACAAAGGGGTGAGGCTGCGTAAAGTTTGAAGGAAGTATCGGAGATGTTCAGACTGCAAGCAAAATGAGTCACATTGTAGGACTGCCACTCCAATAGTAGTCAAGAATGAATATTTGCCATTGGTTGTCATTATAACACAGTGTCATATGATGCTGGTATTGCCACTGATTTGTTCATGGAATTTGAAAATTGTTCACATTGTCTTTTTTGTGTAGAATGCTGAGACGCCGCTACATTTTGCATGCAAATTTGGCAACGCGAAGGTGGTTGAAATACTCATCAATCACCCGCAATGTGATAAGACACTGAAAAACGGTGATGGGCAAACTGGGAGTGAAGTAAGTGGAAATAAAGAAGCTTAGTATGTACACACTTATCTGACTCAACACAACTCCACCCAGACCTGCCTGACCTGTTCCTGACCCAACTCGACCTGACTGAACCCCAACCCAACTGAGGTTGACCCCACCCAATTCTGCCTGGCCCAATCACACTCAACGTATCCCAGCACAACCTATCCTGACCTGACCTTTAATAGTCAACCCAACTCAACATGTCCAAATGCCATTGGTGAAGATCAAAACCAGTCGGATGCATAAAGACAAAACGTGCCAGTGTGGTCTGAACATACTCACATTTTCTTCTAGATTGTGTGCTCTCGGTCATCTTTGTCTGGTACTGCACTGAGACAGCTCCAGAAAACGATATCAGATATTCTGCATGGTAAGAGAATGCCTCTGTTTGCCCTGGATGTTTAAAAATTACGAACAGTCTGTCTGAGGTTAGACTGTTCAGTCAATCAGTACTTACTTCAGTTTGAGAGTACTGAAAAGAAATATTACCCAACCTCGTCTAGAGATTCCTGAGTCCATTAACTGAAAGTAGTCTTTCTTTTGGTTGACAGCTACAAGGACAAGAAACTTACAAATAGAAATTGTCCTGTGTTGTACTGCTAGAATCCTTTGATTTTTTCTTCTGATTTGTTGTGTTAAAACTTCTTGTTAATATGTATGTAACACGTAATAATATAAATGTGTAAAGGTGATCGTCAGTGCGGTGTTGCCCCTGCAGGCCTATGCAGGGCCAATGTATCTGACAGAGGTACATGCACTGTTTGAAATGCTGCAGGGCACGTGGGCCCTGACTGGTTAAAAAAAGTTTGTTTTTAATTGTAATTGTGAAGAAATGCATTTTCAACATCATATCAAATTTAATTTCATTGCAAAGCTTTGGACATTTGATTTCTCTTTATGGTAAGCCCAAGTGCCCTTACGTTTCTCGACACTTTATTTGATTCAACCAGAAAACTACTACGTACCAGTCTACAGGTCAGAGGGCAATTGTACGCCGCCCGTCATTGGCGAGCCATGGTCACCTGACCTGTCGGACCACCAATCCAGTCCCCTGTTTCACACCAGGCCTGCTGGAGCGGAGAGCCCCATCAACGCAGTGCTGTCCCTGCAAGCCTATGCAGGGCCCATGTCTCCGGCAGAGGTACTTGCACAGTTTTAAATGCTGCCTCGGGCACATGGGCGCTGACTGGGAAAAATGAAACCTCCACACATATTGAGATTGTCGGCACGGTTGGTCTTTTTTCTTTGTCACTACTGCATGCTGTTACGGACATTGTCAATTACCTGCTAATGGTACTCTGTGTCAGTGGCACTCTCAGTGACAGGCAAAGAGAGACATGTCGAATGGATGGGCATCATGTGCGTAAAACTGACATTGAGTGAACTGATTGCTTGAATCAAGACTTCATGTGTTGTTTGTGCCAGTGGAAGTCTAGGCGCATTACATGGAAAATCCTCATTTTAAAGCATTTTTAAGTTCGGGCGGCCTGTTCTTGACCCAGGTTTCTTGTTCTCGTGCTCAAACGGCGGGAACAAACAACCGGTTACCGCTGGTAGTTAGTAACAAGCAACATGGTGGCGTCCATGTAGGCTACGTTATTCGAGAGTTAATGTCTGGATGGGCTGAATTCTTTTCTATATAAACAGGAACATTCATTTCTGTGTTATGGAAAATAATTAATGCTAACTTTGCAAAACTTCCCATTGTCTGTGGCTTTGGAAGCCATCTCTCTACTTTTTGCAGCTGTTCAAAAATCGAAATCTCACGAGTTTTTCCGTGTGTTCCTGTAAAACCGTGACGAGGAGGTGGTGTGTGATCCTGTTCCGAGAACAGTGTTCTTGAGTCGTGTTCCCGCCGTTTGAGCGCGAGAACAAGAAACCCGGGTCAAGAACAGGCCGCCCGAACTCGACCTAACTGTCCTCTGTTCTCCAATCGGTTAAAGGGTAACTGCCATGAATTCCTCTTAGACACAATATTTCTGCAACTGTATTCTCTTCTTCAGTGTGTGAAAACTATTTTCATCCTTATTTGGTTAAATGCATTGAAAAATGCACTTTTATAAATATGTTTAGAATTATCCATATGCTTTAGTGGACAACTGAGGGCGCTGTTGTTTTGATGTCATCGAGGGAAGGCATAGTTCAGTGCATAGGTTTTTGTGTTGTTTGTGTACCCAGAATTTACCCTCTTGAAAAGTTGCTCTGAAAGGGTTGATTGCTGGCTTATTGCTGTCTTAACAATGAATCACCAAATTGGAGAAAAGTCTTCAAAAAAGCAATTTTTTTTGTACAAACCAATTTAATATCAAGGCTTGCTTCCTGGAATGACATCACAGTTTGCTTATGAATATGGAAATTACTCATTAACATAAAAGCCAAAAAGGCATTAAAAACCATTTGAAATAGTGAAACACAAACTGAACTGAGGTTAACTGAGACACAAAGGCAAGGTTTATTTTGAAGATTTGTAAAACAATTCTTACAAACACCAATGTGAACAAAACACTATAAACAACTTGTGCATGACCATGTGGTTGTGCACGACCTTTGACCATGTCGACCTTTGAGCATCTGTGACTGTGACATTTTGCAAACTTTGACAGTGCATGGCCTATATATTGATCCTATGTTTTCACTTTTAGTTTGTTTGAAATTGATTAAATGTATATCCATTTCTATTCGCTCTGGTTAGTTGCTACATCTTCTACTGTAAAAACCACTTATATTTTGAAAGCATGTATAGGTTTAATAGCATCTCTTGTTTCATCTACATTTATGGCGTTTTTTAAAATAAGGACAGTTTTGGGATTGTATTATGGTTTGTTATGTATTCTCTTGTGACAAAGGCTGGATGCTTTCGAAGAAATCTTCAAACACCTCCGTCCATGGAGAGGAAGCGTGTGGGGAGAATCCGACGAGCAGATGGAGAGAAAGGAGTGGAGAGAATAGGAAGGTAGGAACGATTCTCGCCTTGAATCGTTTCTTCGTCTGTGACACCTTACAACCAGTTTGGTGTGGTGGTACATCCTCACTTATTCATATTGTGGGTTTTGTTGACAGATCCAGGGTGGGGGGCCATGGCCTGCCCCCTCCCCCAATAAAATGGAGCCCTTTATTTTTTGGGGTAGAAATATTGGAAGGCGAATTTTTTGGTTTATTTCATTTTCCTACCTTTAAAAAAGCAAGTAAACAGCCACAGAATGTAGCCTCTTCCCTCAGAAAGGCCATTAAAGGTAACAGAAAAATTTCCACAGATTTTGGCCCTCCAAAACAGTTTCTGGCCCCTTCAAAAAAAGTTGGATCTGGATCCACCTTTACTGGGTTGGCATACCATCACTGAGAACATGAATAAGCTTTTTGGAGGGGTTCTGGATTATCCAAGTGGTCCTTTCCAAACATTGTAGTGCTCTTGAGGCTACTTTTACTGACAAAAACTGAACAAGCCTCATTGTTATGGCTCGGATATTGGAATCCTGTTGACTAGATGGCGTTCTGAATGTTTTCACAGGAGTGAACAAATTATCACATAGCGCACAGTATGAGCTTCAGCTTTAATCTTAGCACCCCTGAATCCTGTTAGATACTGGTGCTCGTATTTTTGTTTTTTCATTTGGCTTGATGTGCTCGTCCTTCCATGAACAGGGAGTTAGCAAGCAAAATGAAGGTCTCCTGGGCAGAGTACTGGAGTTTCTTGGATGCGTTTGTTGACCTGGCCTCACCCCAAGGATTGCAAAAACTGGAAAAGTATCTAGCTGCGAGGTACACCGGTATCCATGAAGGTGAATAAGCATTTCCCCATTTGCAATCATGACATTATATCCTGTAAACCAGGTGAGGCGGATATCTTTTCCTCTTGCTCTTCCCATCTACACCTCGTGATATCACTGTTGGGCACTTGTGATGTTGGTTTGGGGATCAGACAATCTTTCAGCTCCTGTTTGGAATATTTCTCAATGGAGAAATACTTAATTTGAATTGAGAAAATTGTCACTTTTTAGACCCCGATTTTTATTATGTAATAGAGCCCTCTGGATAGGATATTTTGCTGTGACAATTTTCAGGACACAAACAGGCCACACACTCCTCCATATAAATGTTTGTTTTTATTCATGAAATGCAGATGTAGGTACTCAGGAGTCCACTGTTAAACAGGAGCAGACGTGTTCTACTGTTTCGCCAGGAGCAGTCATGAAGGTCTTGGCAGGGGACTTTGAAAAAGTATCCATCGACAGTGCAGAAGATGATCGGGTTGGGACAGACTGTACCAAGGAAATGAGAACATGTGGAGATGGGCAGGATCAACCCAGCTGCTTTGGGATGGACTGCGAAAGAGCAAGAGAAGGAAGAACCGAGTCCCAAGCTGAGTTGGGGAGTAACGACATGCCAGCTGACTCCATAGAAAAAGGGAAAGAAGTAGCTGATACAAATGATGGCATGAGTCACCTACACAAGAAAACGAGCAAAGTAGGAAATGCTGAAAAGCTGATGATGGAATCTGAGCCTGACAGACAACCTGATGAAGCCTGCTCAGAGTCCCTGGAGAATTCCAGATCTTTGTCGGACACGATGAATGGAAACCGACGGCCTGATGAAGCCTGCTCAGAGTCCCAGGAGAATTCCAGACCTTCGTCGGACACGGTGAATGGAAACCGACGGCCTGATGAAGCCTGCTCAGAGTCCCAGGAGAATTCCAGATCTTCGTCGGACATGGTGATTGGAAACCGACGGCCTGATGAAGCCTGCTCAGAGTCCCAGGAGAATTCCAGATCTTCGACGGACACGGTGAATGGAAACCGACGGCCTCAAGATCCTCTGCGTATGTTGGCAGAAACCGAAACTACCAGTACTAATGCAAATTGCCAAGAGACAGTGGCAGAAGAATGTGAACAGCTGCCCGGTGTTGTCGCAGAACCAGGTGGCTCAGACTCTTGTCAAAAAGGTTCTGACGTGGTAGACGTTGTGTGTCAATCTGAAATATCTTCAAAGTCCGAAGTGTCAGTCAACAATCAAGTGAAAACAGACGGGAATCCTGATTTGCCTGTAGGTGATACGACTGGCACTTCTTGCATCATGTCTGCCAAAGAAGACTATGATTCAACACAAAGACAGAATGGAGATATACATGATCAGGGAAGCTTGTCAACTTCCGGATTGGGTGATTGCCATCCCAGGACTGCTGAAAAGAAGAATGTATCCCTAAAAACAGAGACTGTGGCATGTAGGGAACCAGAGAAAGATAAGACTATATCAGGCAATGGAGATGGGAATGCCGACATATTCAGGACACCAAAAATGGTTTCCTCACGCAGGGCCGTGAGCAACGCCCCCAGTGGAGGCCTAGGGAATGTCGGTTTTATCTTAGGGTGAGCTCAACCAATGAAGTAATACACATACCCAAACCAAAAGCAAATAATCTGAAATAAAAAACCTCTTCAAGGCATGAGTGTCATCTTTAGAACCATGCAAGGTTTAAATATTGCCAACTGATATTTTATATTTAAAAATCCAATTTAGGCCCCAACCGACTAGGACAGACCTCCATGTCTGGAGAGCATTGGCAGAAGTTGAGGTACCAGACAACTTCCCCTGCATCCGTCAGTGGAAACAGTTTGTCAGCTCAGTGCCTTGTGAAACAAGAGACAGGTAAATCACATGGGGAGAAAATCATTCTGCTTGCTTGGTGATCCTGTTAATTGCACAATTTAGGAAAAAAATTGAGGTAAAGCTTCTTGCTTGTGGACACAGACAACAACACAACCAAAATACAGCCAACATTATCAAGCTGTAGAGCACTGACAGGACCAGTAGCTGTGTATAACCGTGTGACTACATCATATAGCCATGCCTTCCTACACTTTGTCGAGTGATCCCAATAGTCAAATATCCTAATAAGGTTATTTGGTGCTCTGTCGACCATTTAGAAGACGGGTAGTGCCTAAATGGTTTCATAGTGCAGTCTGAAGCACTGCTTAGATATTATTGGTGTGCTGATACAGATGTAGACAGCTTGTATGCTGACGAGTCCAAGGCTCGTAAGTTGTATTCAAATTGTGGCCTACTTTGACCATTTTAAACTTATTCTTCAGGTGGCCCACTCCGTCCAGAGCCATCTCCTCCAGGCTGCCCCTCTCCCGTCCTAGCCAGACTCCGTCCCCCCGCCAACTCCGTGCCTTCTTTGATAGCTCTCCCTTGGTCCTGAGAGCTCGTCACCTCTCGGAACCCACCCATCACTCCAGTGAGCTGGCCCCCAGCCTTAGACTGCGGCAGGCTCAGTTCAACCAAGCCGATTCTCCTGGCGATCCCAGAACGAGACTTTTCCAAGGGTAGTTCTCCGTCCAGGAGTAAGCTTGTAAAGGCCGCTTTATACTTCTGACATCACAAAACATTTGCATTGAAATTGGCTTGAGTTTAAAGTGTTCAACTTTTGTGAATTCGCAGCATAACTATTCGAGATGACATTGTATATTTCCGTTTGCTTTTTGCTCTGAGAGTGAACCAGCCTTTGAAGTATCTTTCCATTAATTTTTTTAGACCTTTCTATATCCACATCTGTTCGAAACATTTTATTTTTCTACAGTTTCAATAATCACTCTCTTTCACTTACTCAGTTGAGGTGCACTGAAAACACGGATTTGGAAAGACCTTTACTCTGTTCAATGAACTGACTTGGTTGACTTGGGAATCCTTTATAAAAAAAGTTATCAGCAATACTGTGACTGCATTGAATATAAAAGTGAGTTTTTGTGATCAAGAGTTGTCGCATCAGCAGAAATTTAAAAATAAAGTGTCTAGAGCTTGTTCAGTCATGCAGGCTTTTGTTGAGACAAATTGGACTGTTACGTGTTAAAAATGAATTATTCACTGATTTACTCCAGCATTGCATTTATATCTGTACTGGCATAATATATTTTTGGATTAAAAGGAAAATACATTTGATGCAAAATATGAATAAATTTACATACATTTAGGCAAGCATTGAGAAGAGCAACTGGGTTTATGGAAGAAATGTGTCGTAGGGAGCTTGTGGAATCTTTCTTCAGTTCAGCCAATTATAAAATCGCCAGAAAGATCCACACCCCGATATTTATCTTGCCACTTGTGCCGCAGTCCTTAAACTCAACTTCCCACGGTGGGAAACAATTTATATTGAAGGTTAAAGGACTTTGGAATGCCAAGGTTAACTTAGTGATTCTAGTTCAATAGTGGCTATTATGTAGTCTACGACTATCCCAGTGCTATGTAACATTTACTAGAATGCATTGTTCAACCTGATGAGCATGTCCACGTTTACTCATAACGAAGCAATCGTGGAAAATAAAGTGGTATTAGGACGTCAGTGCGTGTGTTCCACATCATTCGGTTTTCTTGTCCAAGAACTTCTGGCTTGCCAATATCAGCCATGACCAAGCAGAATAAACCTTACTCAGAATGTAAGAATACAAATCAATACTTGTTTGCCTGTCGGGATGCTTTTTTTTCCATATTGTAGATTTTATGTGTTGTGATTTCATTTCACTTGTCAACGCGTTGTCTTGGTTTCGGGACCCTTTTTGTTTGATATAATCTCCCTTCTTTCACTGATCAAACTAATATTTTGATCTGCAAGCCCGGGCGAACGTTAATTTTAATGGTTCCGCGATGTGCTCGATTCTGTGACGGATGATTACTGGCCAGAGTATCGATTCCTTCGAAATTTTGACCTGTACGAATGAATCGTTTTTAAAAGATGTTTTTGAACTTCGTTTTCATGAAAAATATAATCAAATTGAAAATATTTGTCTCTTTAAAAGTAACTTTAAAAAAATCTCATAAAAATTGATCAAATAATAGATGCCGTTACCAATAATTGAAAAAAATCTTTCTAACAATAGATCTCGTGAGAACGAACTGTATAGAATATGTGTCTATATTAACCTTGGGGAAAATACATCTCTTAAAAACAAAACTGAAAAATATAGCCTATGCTTCATGAAAAACGAACTTCGAAAAAAAATATACTTCAGTTTTTGAAAATATATACATGTACTTGATAGAGCCACGGGGCTTTTGTAAAATCACACATTTTTCAGACTAGAAACTATTCTTGCATTCGTTCAACAGTGAAAACACATGCGGGCGCTAATACTGCGTGAGATATATCAACCACTTAGGAAAGGTGAACAAATGATTCTAAAAAAACCTTCTGACACATGCTCGCGGATTGAATCAATTTTTCACACTGATTAGTTCTTGCTCAATTTCGCGGAAATTTTAAGTTGTCGATCACAAGTTCTCCATAAACACACGGGAATAACCGCAGCATCTCGGACAAGAACAAATCTCCAATTTCAGTTAACGCTATAAATACATTTGGGGAGATTGTAAAATGCTGTTAAGATCACCAGTCATCGGGTAAAAAGTAATCAAGTACCTCCCCCCATAATTGTAATTTTTCACTTTAATCTTACAGGCTGGAGACAGGGAAAGCTCTGGTCTTAATGTACAACTGGTCATGCCTTTTTGCAAAAAGCACGAAGGACTGACTCCACGGACTCCATTAACCCGGGCTCTTTCCCCACCACATATAGTTTGATCTTTCGAGGCACAAGGCCATTGACATTTAGAGCTTATTTTGACGAGGACCCCCTTATTACATCCGTCCAGTAAGCAATATAGGAACATGATGAAATATTCCCCCGTTCACTGAAGCTATAACGGGAGACTTGATTGAATGGAAATGGTATGATTATGTGAAGAGTGAAAAATGCCCTAGTCTGTCTTTGGAGATGCATCCCACAGCATTGAGATTTGATGACATGCGTGATACAATGCCAAAATAATATACACTCGCAGCAACTTCTCGTAGTATCTCGTAATTTCTCCTTTTACTAAGATTTCACTTTAACTCATTTTGCAAGAATGACACTAATCACGACGAAGCAGGGAGAAGCAACGTCAATAATTGACAATTTTGTTCATGTCGTCACAGCACAGTCATATACACATATACACTGTAGACTAATTTTCAGTACTATTTGTTGTTGTTTTTTTCCACACAATATTAATCATAAGGAAAAACCACAATTTCATGCGCGGGTTGAGAGTGGGTGGTAGTGAGGGTGACGTGTGTTGGAAATTGTAAGTTCTTCTTCGTTCTAGACGGTTGTTGGCAAAGATCCTTTTATCCCTTTTGCCGGACCCTCTCGTGCTTTTGCATTCCCATTTACTGTAATTTCTTAAATAAGAAAAGGTTGCAGCCCCTCTGCTGAAGTGATCTATCGAAGAACTCTACTACAGAGTTTGCAATGGTCAAACTTTTCCAGGATATACATGTACCACATTTGTCTGGAATTGTTTAAAATACTCTCCCCCAGAACTTTCAAATAAACAAAATGTGAGACACTTGTGCAGTTCGTAAAAGCTCATATGAAATTGCACGCACTTGACAATCATACACGACATTCCCACTTAAATTCCACCATTTACGAATAGTTTTTTCCCTAATTCTTCACTACAAAAACTCTGGTTATCAAATCAGCACATTTTCGTGTTATCAGATTACCACGCCGTACCGAGTTACTTTAACACAGCTGGTGTTAGTTTGCACACCTATAAGTGTTAATTGAAAAGTGTTAGTGTAGTCCTCTGATAAAACAAGGGGTGTTAAATTTAACACCCAGTTTTTGCAATGTTTCCTTGGATATTTCTAAAATTGTCCAGTCCAAAAAATTACATAGAACAAAATTAACACATTTTTTTCACATGATGAAAACTAATCAATAGCTGAACCCACTTTAGGCTTGCCGGTTTGAAACATAATTATTATGCACGCAGCCACTGGAAAGCTGTAAAAAGGGCCCTTTTTGATAGTTCATTACGTCAATTTCTAATTCAGTTAATAATGACGCTCCCTTGTCAAGGAGTGTACTTAACGAAGTATAAGATAGTGCAGTGATCTCACTGACAACGATGTTACAGCTTGATTATTGAATAGTGGACGCTTGCATAATACACTTTTACGAGTTATAATCGGACCCGACCAAGTTTATGGAAATATGGACAGAGCAACAATTATTCGCGTGCAAAGTCTGTAAGGAAATGAAAACCTATGATTCTTGCTGTACAAACAGCCATATGCGATGTAAAAAGGCGTGTCGCACCCAATATAAAAATGAACGCAGTCACTTTCGTTGTTTATGCAGTTCGTAAGTGACTTCGTCACAAAGGCTGGCGCGCCACGATTTGCAGGCTCCCATTAGACAATCGCTGAAGTTGCGCGTTAACTTCCGGTTCCATGGTTCCCTGTGTGCTCTGCATATGCAGTGGGCGTGGTTTAAACTGAAGTGACGTCACATTACGAACCGGATAACAAAATGCGTAAATGTGCTGTTGTCATGTAGTCTTAATTTGTCATTTGTGAATAGTCAGTAAATGATCACGTTTGTTTGGCCCTCTCATAGCGGCGCCGAGGTCTGAATCAGCTCGAAGATCCCAACTGTTTCATTGTCATTTTTAAACTCAATTTGTATATAAAGACACCCATCACGGGAAAGTTTGCTATCAATCTGATCACAATTAGGCCTATATGTTGCTCTGGTATTTTCTTCATAGAGCATGTACATTCTCACGCGTGTCAGCCCATGCATGTTCATTGTATGAGCACTCGGTCAGTAAGAAACGTTATCAATTGGCCTACCTGTGTTGGAAAATAGACATTTGGCAAGAACGGTATTTACGATTTCATAAAATTGGTTTTAGAACGACTGCAAGGAATCAGCACGAAAACTCGTTTAGGCTTGCTGCGATTTGTTTTTACAAAATGCGTTGCGACGACATCTTGGGGAAACTTAAGAGGTTACAGGGATTCCTTCCAGGGTTCTAGAAATAAAGATGAAAAAAAAATAATAATACGAACATTACAACATATTCTGTCTTAAACGGATCATTGTTTTGTATCACACCTCTGAATAAATTCCCGGCACCTGATTGGCGAATCGCAGGCCAATCGTAATGACATGAATTCTTTGGACCAATGCGTGGCTCGCACGCGCAGAGTCTGCAAACGAATCGTATAAACGCAGCTCTTCATATGAAAAGGCAGACAGATAACGATAAAGCAACTTGAACTGATGAGGAAATGTCTGAACTCGGAAGTACGGAAGCCGAATAGTGCCAAAGGATGGGATGTGAATATTTCTGCATGATGACAGCCACCATGTATTGTCTGGCGGCCGCTACATAATTATCTGGCAGTCGCCACATCATTTTGTGGTGGCTACAACTTAAGCTTCGGGTAAATGAAGTTAAGGCATATACAGAACCCCTAAACTCTACAGTTAATATTATTCCATTATGATAGTGCGTTTGCTTAATGAACAGCGACCGCCATTAATAGCTGTCGCCATCTAATGAATGGCCGCTGACCGCAAGATAAAAAAACACCACTAAAAACAACCTTTTTGGATGAAATAACTTTGAGTTACAACATGTGCTGCTTCTAGGCCGTTGTCTTAATATTAACGTTATGTGTATTTACGAACTACTTCAAAGGATTTTTTCCTGCTGTTTTCTTCGTACAATATCTCTGGACCAAAAGTTTGTAATCACAATCAGTTTCAGCTTTGGTTTAAAAAATGTGTATTTTTCCTGATATGGAGCTGAATCGGCATCGGAGAATGCAGGCCAATACTTTCTTGAAATCCGGATGTTTTGTAGCATAAATAAAGGGATTGAGGCAGGAATTTGCAAAAAGCAAAATAGTTACGTAAGGCAGAAGTTTGTACGTGCCGTACTGAGTGATACAAACAACGTAGGGCGTAGTACACAGAAAGAACGCGCACACAACATAGAATAGGTTTTTGGTGACTTCAGTTTGGCGCTTGTTGTAATTTCCTCGGATTTGGGGTCTCTGTTGTGAGGGAGCCACACCGCTAATGTTCCAGACGGAGTTCTCTTGGCTTGTCCCTGGCTGCTCCGGGCCCACCCTCATAGAGATGGTACGGTGATACTTGCAGAGACGGACAAAAAGAGCCAAGTAACAGGCAATGATGGTGACGAGCTGGACCGGGTAACTGACTACGGCCAAGACCAGTGCATAGGTTGGCGAGTTGGAATTACTGCTGTCCCATCCGCACGTACTGAAGAAGGCGTCGAAACCCAGGTCTACAAAATCCGACATTAAGGGGACGCTGGCGACAGCAACCGGCAAAGCCCAGGCGCAGACGACCATGAGAACCAGCCAGCGCCTCTGGTACAGCTTACGGTAGGTCGCTTTGGTGCAGTTGACCATGACGAAACGGTTGATGGCGATCAACGTGAGTGTGTTCAAACTGCACCCTATGGGGACCAGGACACCCAGGGCCCCGATGGCGCACATCCAGTCGGGCAGCGGCCATCCGTCCGCGCTCAGCACGGCTACAGCCTGCCAGGGGATACTCAGGCTGGAAATCAAGTCGGCCACACTCAGGTTCACGACAAAAACGTTGGACACGGTGCGGAGTTTACGGGACAGGAGGAGCGCCAAGATCACCACGCAGTTACCAAGCGTCCCCACTACCGCGATAATGCCGTAAAAAGCCGCCACGAGCTGGCGCTCGCCGTGTGTCGAGAAAACGACCAGGTCAAGCGTTGCTGTTGTCGCATTAGTGCTCTCCATCCTGCGAATTTTTCGTCTGAAAGTCTGATCAATAATCCTGAACTTAAAAGGGAGGTCTCCGTAGACACAGTTAATGATTTGTGTGGAGCTGAACTCCGCTGACTTACTTGCAAGTAGAGAATATTCAACGACTACAGACAAAGACCTGTGGCGACTCTCACGGTGCTGCAACTTTTGTGCAGATGAAATTAGCCCGAGCGCTATATATAACGTGTAGCTTACGATAACTTTCATGATAAATGAGCAAGATTCATACACGCAGTTGCTTGTCTTGCGGGGACTCACTATTGTCAAGTCGGAGAAAATGTTCTTGTACAAATTCAAAGGGGATCGAAAACAAGGACACTTTGATATTAAAATACATTCCCGTTATGAGTTGCCAGGAGCCGTTTGAGACATTGCAATTCTTCTCTTTTCTTTCCTCGCTGCAGCACGATGGACACGGTAATTTTTTGTTATTTCCTTTTTGGGGGGAAGAGAGTATTGGTGAGGAATTGGGGGAAAGACAATCCCGTTTTTCTCTCTTGGAATTTTCTCAGCATCGACACATTCGTTTTAAATTCACCCATGCTTGCGGTTCAGAGGAAGGCTGTTTCGCGTCGAACGCACAATTTAGGCTACACAATTTTCCCCAGGTCGGATCATCTCCCTGCGACCAACACATCGGCTGATCAAATTGAAAATTATCAAGAGTGTATTGAAGATCCTCTTCCTCCCCATCGAGCGCAACTGAGCGTATATTTAGATTTCCGTTCGATGATGTCTGACCGTCGGTTTTTTTCTTTGTATTGTAACTTTTAGTTTGTTTCTGACGAGCAATAAAATGACGTTTACAATAATGATGTAGCAGGTAGCCGCTGTCACAACATATCCGGCTCAGTGGAAATTGCGTACGTGTACGCAGGATTACATTGTGGTGGTGAGAGGTGACAGCATAATCGGCTAAGAAGAACCAGGGGTTCTTGAGGTTTCGGAGAACTATGATATTAATAACAGTGCAATTTTCTGTTTGTATCTTCAGTGATTTTCATTCTTTGATTGTTGTTTTGTGTCTATTCTAGATGAGATGCGTCTACTTTCAATTCTTAATGCTCTGATATTTATTTATTGAATAGTTAAGCAGTGTGTACTGTGGTAATTTAGCCTCCGGGCTACAATCACAGTGTTTGAAATAAACCATCAATAATAATAATAATATGGATAATAATAATATTCCGTTTGAGTGACGGCCTCCGCAGTCACGCAGTAAGAGATTGGTCTGTAGGTCACGTTTTGGAAACTTTGACCACCCATGAAAAGATGATAGTTGTAAAAAAAACTACATCCAACAGATGCTTTGAGGCCAAATCGAGTGGAATGAAGAATTCTGTCTATCCATATTTATATCCATCTTTGAATGAAACAAATCTTTCCACTGCACGAATGTGAAACATTCGTTTTTCCTTTTTTAAATTTTTTTTATTTTATACAACGTCAAAAACTCATTAATCATATTCTTTCCTTCGGCGTTTTTTTCTTTCTGAAAAACGAAGATACACAACCGCATCTTTTTTTTTTGTTTGTTTTCTGAAGAAAAAAGACACAATATAGGCCTACACATACATCTTAAACTACTAGCCGTGATACGGCCGTAGATCTCAGCTCCCTGTGACCCAAGGGGGGGAGGACTTCAACATCATGAGCTATAATTGGGGCGTATTGCGATTCGATCCCACCTTCACGACAAATACTTGGTAAGCTACTCAGCGCCAGCCATCCCGCGAAAGCAGATAGCAAGAGGCTCAGTCCATTTCTTTCTAATTCCTTGACGTCATCGTGACGTCTGGCAATAGTGGGAAACCAAACGTAACGAAGTGAATTTGTATGCACAATAGTTTTACCCCGGATTACCGCACAACGTTGTCGAGAGCTGCATAATATATAGTCTCACCTGATCGATACATCGCAGAATGGCAGAATGGTTAAATTACACTGCATAAGCACAAACGAATACAAGAATCGTGCTTTAAATGTGGCGCCTTAAGGCCGGTTCATACTTCAGGCGAAAACGAACACAAACGCTAATTTGTGAGGGCAAATTAAACATTCGCGCTGCGAATTCGTAAAAGTTGAACACATTGATCAATTTGAAAGAAACTGAAAATTTGAAACTGAAAGTGCCTTCTGTCGTCGTAACGGCTTATAAAGATATCATGCTCTGCCCAGGCGTCTGGGTGAATGTCTTGTGGGGAATGTAATCAAATCCAAGCCTTGAGCCAAGACTAGGTGATACAAATTCGATTTTACTGTACATCTCTGTACTTTCCTTATATGTCTGTATACTTGCAAATCATACCGTGATATAGGTTGGTTCGATATAGCACCAGATATGCAACTTGAATACTGTATATTATGATGCTGACGCTGTCGTGTTTACTTTTAAAATGACACCTACGTACTTAGCATTTAAGCTCCACAAATTTTTTTTATTACCTCAGACAGCAAAATGCGGCTATAAAATGAAATTGAGTGTTCTGTTATCATAATTTCTTAAAAAATAGACAGAAAAGAAATTAAGAAATGATTGGGAACTTACTCTGCTTCTCCGGGATCGAATTATTAATTACACATCAACCGTAGGTCTACCTGAGCATAAAATTTGAATAGGATGTTTCATTGGGTTCAAATGTTTAATTTGCTTTTTTGTGATATCTAATGACGTCAACGTGACGTCACGGAATATGTACATGTCGGCAACAGGGTGTGCGTTTGTGCCAGGTTTAGTGCTCTTACCGATATATTTATTTGTTACTGCCGTTAGGAAAAATCGGACCCGAAAAATGTTGCCCAACGTAAGATCTTGCATCCCCTAAAAAACAACTTGGCCTATAATACAGGCCACAGTTCTTAGCTTAAGGTACAGCAGGCAATTAAAATCGCTTAAAGATTGAATAAATGGTTTTTAAAAGCGTCAAACTTCTATACACATCTGTCAAGTTTCAAGTTTATGGTTCTTCGAGAAAAAATTGTCGTATCGTCAAGATGGGCCAAGAACCAAAGATGA
Organism: Acanthaster planci; assembly: GCF_001949145.1. The sequence goes on from NW_019091411.1 coordinate 529,888, forward strand.
ATCCTTACAACCCGTTCGCCAAATTATCAAACAAATACCTTTTGGATTGCGAACAAGAACACAACATCAATGAACGTAATAATATAGCTTTCTTATTGATTCGTTACTTCATGTGTCGATTTATGCTGAAGCTACGCTTTCAGACATTTAATGTCATCAGTTGATGGCTGAATGTTCATCGGGAGCCAGACTCTTGTATAGACGCAGTGAATAAAAAGCCTTAGCAACGTCAAATCTCCTTAAAGTTTAATCTCATTAAATTGTTGAAGAAGGTTTTAATCAGATATTCACTATGGCAAACATAAAATTGACAAATGAAGAAACGCCAATTACATCGTGTGTCCAATCCTACATATGAAGCAATATATGAGACGGAGATAACTCCCCCAGCTTCGTGTTGGTCATTGTCTCACTGAAATCTGATAGTTCTTCAGTTTCGGGGGGGGGGAGGTTTTAGGTAAAAATTGTCTAGAGTGTATAACGATTGGACAAGTTGGGGGGGTACCCTTCGGTCTCATTTCTTGCTGCATATACAATCTTCCCCGCGGGAATGTTCGCAAAACCTGTCACAATTATGCACGCATGTTTCCTTTGATCAATTGCGAAATTCATTCGCTGAATACTGGTCTTCCGTTGATTGCTTTCCGTAGGTCTGAATGGGTCGTTATCGGTCACCACAAAAATGCATGACTGACGACATTATAAAAAAGAAATTCTCCTCGTTGATAAATATGGTAGAAGTGATCCAGAACGTTCAGTGGTGGATATTGACACACCACAACTTGGGGAATAAAAAACGATATTTACTGCGTTTTCCTCACGAACCAAAAACAAAACACACACACACATCAATAGAAATCACCTTTTTAAGCTGCATTTTAGTGCGTGGTTTTTTTTGTTTTTTTTGTTCAGTTCATTCTGAGTTTGTCGCAGGCAATAAACCATCAGCCTTTATGCACAAGAAAAAAAAGGGAGGAAAGAACGACAAGTGACACTGGGCCAACTGCCTGATTCCCATCTCCATCACTATTCCAGATTGTTTAAGCAGACAATATTTAAATTAACAAAAAGCTATATTGACCAAGTGCAAATGGCCAATAATTCGGGCCAATACAGTACCGTATTAAATGGAAATTGTTGCCAGGCAACACGCAGAGAGCCATACTAGATCTTCTTGATTTGGGCAACGTTACAGATAAACTACAGCACGGTGAAGAAGCTTGTATGATTTAATAACGCCTTACGGTGTGGAATGTTTTCAATAAGAAATCTGTTAATAAGATATTCAAATTTTATTTGACAGGGAACTGTGTTATTGGGTTTTCTCTTATCTTCCCACGTAGGAGTCGATTTAAAGTGATGAAGTTTACGAAATTGGTCTGTCGCATCTTTTTGGCACCTTGCCTGGTTAAGGTGGTTGTGTCATGCAGATCTTCTCAGGGATATGTAAAACGTCCAGGACCCCCATCATTTAGGGGACCGTGGCGACGCCCACTGGATGGGAGTCCATCTGATTGGGAACGCTCACATGAAGGAGGACGCCCTTCTGGTGGAAGATGCCCGTCTGAAAAAGGACGCCCACATGGAGACGGACGCCCATCAGAAGGAGAACATCTATATGGACGAGGACATC
>NW_019091411.1:532481-619738 GCF_001949145.1 Acanthaster planci
CAGTTGGAAAAGCAAAATCTTCTGTCACTACTTATTTTCATTTTTCGTAAATGCCTCACAATCAGTTAATCGTGAGGCATGTTTGTATTGTTAAGATTGATAGAAAACACATAAAAAAGTCTACATTGTGAAAAGGTTAACGGTAATAATTTCGACTTACATTAAAACTTAAGCAGACATGTACATGTATATGCTGTATTTTGCTCGTTGGGTAATCTAATGGTAAGGAAATGCGCCCATACTAAACAAGCGCAGTACTTCGAAATCAGGAGAAGTGTGGAGTTGTGAAAAAAGACCCCAAGATAGCAAAGTCAGGTCTGAAAGTTACTGAAAGTAATAACGATAGACACCCAATGATACAAGTAGATTATATCCTGACCAACCATTAATTGTCATGCGTGAAAAAATAATTTGATTTGTTTTGAAGCATTTTTCAAATTTCCTTGTTTTGTTTGTTCTTTATTTAATAAAAACTAACTGTGTGTAGTGCCGCAGTGTACATGGAATTTTGATTCAATGACTGGGCACCCGGAAGGGGGAATTTTGTTAGAGCGAGAAAAAAATCCGAATCGAATCGATGGGAATCGGCTGGGTTTGCTTTTTTCGGGGTTTCGTCCTAATAGCTTTTGATCCAGCTGTTGTCGGGACAGAGGGCGGTATAACCCCGACTCTTAGACCGTTTTAACTGTCGTTGTCGTCACCGTCAGATGATCTTACATCTTGACTACAAAAACCTGTTCTTGGTGAAAATGTCCCGCAATTCCTTGACACAGATTGGTTGTAGGTTGTCGTGGACAACTAACGGATTTCAAGGCTCTCTGGCAGTCAACCAATTACTGTGCGTTTTCCTGTAACTCTAAAAGAACATTAATACTGCCCCTTTCCTTTTTGTTCGGCAAAATAGAGCGAAAACAGGAGCAGACTAGAAAGTCTTTGAAGGTGAAATTCTTGGCGGAAGACATACGTTAAATTATTGCTGGCTATGGTTTCTCCACAACTATTTGTCGCAAGCCTGAACTTTTTAAGTTCAGAGAAAAACTTTAAAAAGGTAAAAGATACCCACGAAATTTTGTTACCCACCACGGCAAGACTCCACAATGTCAGGATGTTGTAAAATTAACAATAATCACACATGGATGGATGCATGGATGTTCAAGACATTGGAGCCTTCTAAAGATTTCGAGAAGGGTCATGAACAATGTCCAGCAATAACCCCGGCTGTCAACCTAGGCCTGTACCCTAGAGCCGTGAGAACCTTCAAGAAATTTACCGAGTAAAACATACTTTCATCAGCGGATTATACCAAAGAACTGTTTTGCATCTTTTAGACTGGTGTCTTAAAATATCTTGAGATTAAAATAAAAATTCCCGGGTGAGATTTTTTTGTCCCAAACAACGTTATATGACCTAAAATATCGGGACCTGTTTGCTACATAATATTCTTTGCTACAATGGCCACTACGCGCTATGGATTTAAGAATCGTCTCAGATAATTTTTTTCTATTCACATGCAAAGGTAGGCCTATACACCTACAAAATATTAACGTTTAAAAAATAGAATTGGGTTATTAAGTGTATTTTCGCGACATCTTGTAAGCTTACCTGCAAAGTCGCCCCAAGTTCTATAACTGGAGGTACTTTCAACTCGTTGAGCAAACACGATAACCCTTTCAAATCGATGACCACGGTGATCGTGTCGTGGAAGTCCAAACGACGTTGCATAAGCAGAAGGTACTCCTGTAGAAGAGAAGTTATGCACACATCTTTAGTGAGTTCTCGATGGAGGGTAAACAAGAAGACACTTGAAAAACAGGCACCCTACGTTGGTTGCTGGTAGGTTTTCGTAAAGGTGGTGCCAATTTTTGCTAGCTGTCGACAGCATGACTTTCAGGATGATAAACTGTTGTGCTATGCAATCTTTAGGATGTCGATCGTGTCGACACCCAGTGTTCAACTTTGCAAGGATGACCTTACATGTTGAAATGGTATCCCTAAAAGGTCCGTAAACGACCAAGAGATCATCGATTGTAAATCATCAGGGATGATAGACTTCGTGGGGGGGAGAGCAAGAGAAATATGAAACAAAAAAAAAAAAAAGGTAAAACTAGCATTGATGACCCTTTTTGGAAGACGGGGGGGATGAAGCAATCTCGATTTGGAATCACTCTATTTCATCTCACTGATTTATGGAGGTACCCTTAATCGGGTGGATGGCGGAATCATATCCCGACTCCCACGAACCATGCATCGTGGATTTAAAATATGGAGCTACAAAGAGCTTGTGATTCCACATGAAAGATAGCAAGGGCGGATCCAGAACCAAATTTCGGGAGGGGGGGAAATGGAATTTGTTCATTAAGCCTAATGGCCTATTTGAAGAGTGAGACTACACGGGGGGTGTTACACACTGTAGAAGGAACATGAAATAGATAAAAAAAATGTTTTTCTTTCATTATTAAAAAAAAATTATCTCCATTTTTTTCACGGGGCATGGCCCCTATTGATTGTCCCCGCTTTCGCCCTAGGGGGATAAAGATTACCAAACAATCTGTGTCTACGAGGAAAAATTGTCCCATCAACAGTATGATGCACATGACTTAATGCACAGAATAATTTCAGCTGTAACCTTTGGCTAAGAGTCGAGGGAAGGCAGATGAAAGCGATTTCAAATTTCATACATCACTAGAGCCCCACACACAGCATACACAGCATGTTGACCACATGCAGTTGAAAGATTATGGTCAACGATGTACATGTACATTCTACGGCAGGTTTAAGACTTGGGTCACCTCTTTACCTGCATGCGAGTGGTGGCGTCTGGACTATTTTCCAGCGGCTTGAAAAGGGGAAAGGGAATGGGGACATGATAAGGGGTAGGTACTCAGTGTTTATACGTAAGCAGTTTCTCCAAAAAAGTAAAGCTCTGTGGCAACGCCTAAAAATGTTATGCAGACTCGTGGTTGCGTTCCCCTTGCAAATCCAGCGGATAAATATGACAAAGTGTGTTGAGACAGGCAAAACGGTGTTAATTAAGAGATAGTCTCGTGTTGGTAGCAGTCCATGGAGTTTAAAGGAAGAAAATCACTCATGCAATTTAAATTCACCCGATGAACACTGGCTATGAATGCACTTTTATTACTTAGACGTTGAAAGTTCGTTTCCCTTCGATCCCGAAATATCAGCACCCACGCCACAATCGAATCCCATTATCCCTTTCGTAAACATTACGCTGCAAAAAAAAAAAAAAAAAAAACCCTTCGTGAACATGAATTATACCGTGGGGTGAGTGCAAAAGGAAACATTCTGGGCTCTGCTAATAAGCAACGTTATGTAACTTTTATTTACACTTGTCACTGGTCAAGTCATTACCCTGGGCGTCACGTTTATAAGGCTGAGAATGAGGGCTGCCGCCCTTCATAGACTCAGAGAATCGGACGACTTTCACTTTCTTTAGACTGCATCCATCTTATGAAGATCAGGTAAGTTTTTCTCAGGCTTGTAACTTTGAATTCCATTGAAAAGTCCTCTCGTGATCAACTTCCTTTTATACAAGATCACAGGCAACGGAGCGTTGTTAAACACTACAAGATGGGTTAAACTGATACTAGTTTTAACGTGACTATATCTTAACATACTTAACTAGACCAAATAAATAAATAAGTGACATAGTGCGAACTCGGTTTCAGTTTTCAACATTGTGCTGACCCGTCTGTTCGTACAGAGCAGCACTGACTGGCAATATGAGCCTGTGGAGTGGGGAGTGAACCAATATGGAGTGACTGTAGGTTCTCCTTAAAAAATAATGTAGAGTATCAGCTTAATTCTAACTCTTAGAGCTTTCGGACGACTGAAGATCTATGGACTCTAGCCTCACACAAACTCTGCCTTACCAAAAATTGACGGAGAATCCGAAACTCTTATGCAGTAGACTGTGAATCCTATACCGGGTGGCAACGATAAACCACGCATATACCATGTCACGTTGCTGACTGAAGTTCACATTCCATCACCTAAGATTGTCTGGTCTCGCAGACGGTTGAGCAGTCGTAAGAGCAAACAGAAGTTGACATTCTAATAAAATAAAATTTCGTCCTTGTCAATGAAAGAAACTGAAGAATCCCGATCTAGCGTCAGTATAAAAGATATAAAAGTTCGCCAAGGATGAAAAGGGATGTTACGATTACAATTCCCTTTTTTGTCCATTCACAGCCGTAAGCATGAATATGCGCTGGACTCTGGCCTTGTTGGCCACTTTTCTCCTCGTGGAGGTGTCTCTAGCATGTATATCCAGCGGGAAACCTAAGCCCGATGATGGCTGGGGAGATGGAGGTGACGAGCCTAATCCTGGTGACGGTGATGGAGGCGACCGTCCCCGACCCGATGATGGAGACGGTGGCGACCGCCCCCGACCCGATGATGGAGACGGCGGCGATAACCCCCCACCCGACGGCGGAGATGGCGGCGATAACCCCCCACCCGATGGCGGAGACGGTGGCGATAACCCCCCACCCGGTGACGGAGACGGTGGCGACCGTCCCCCTACCGATGGAGGTGACGAGCAGCCTCGCGAGTAAGCAACAGCTTGAAATGAGAGGTTGCGTAAGCAAAGGTGGTGCGCCATGCTGTTCGTAGACAGCCCGAGCAATGAAGGGTTCTCCTTTTTCCTCGACTGCATCTCTTCCAGCAACCAACAGAGTTTCTGATGACAATCCTATATATATCATATTATTTCCAAGGACTGTGTTTTCCCTCGTTTATAGCGTAAATATTTTACTTAAACACTCGCTGTAGTGTAAATATTAAAAACAAATGAATACGTCTTGATTATGTATTTTTCAAATCGTTCAGTCGCACAGATTTTATGATGGACACAATAAAGAGAGTTTGGTAGCAAATATACAAGGATATTGATTAAAATGCGCCGTCTTTAGAAATGTAAGTTATCATTTGAAGTCCATTTGGATTTACAACTGTCTAATGTCTGCCGACAGGTGAACAAGCGAACTACATTGAATAACATTATAATTAACAGAACTTTCCTACTTGAAAGTTAAAGACTCTCCAAGCTGGATTTTTTGGTCGAGCCCGAGAAAAAAAAATTGAAACAGAGCATAACATCGTGAGGAAATCCTCACTTTTACACAATAAGAAATGTATACCATTGCGCATGCCCACAACAAGCGGCCAATCAGCGAAACTAATTTTTGGCCAGTTTCAACACTGATTTTTAGCGGCTACTTGGCTCCCGATAAGGTCTTTTTTCAGGTTATATTACAATGCCAGTACCCTCTGGGGACAGTACTTATCAAGAAGCGAAAGAGGCGAATTAAGACCCCATCGAAAACCAACCTTTCTCTTTTGTGGACGCCTAGTCTAGTCCCGTGCGAGCATCGCAATTGTTCCGTGCTGTAAGTCATGTGCATTACGGCTAGTCGGTGAGTTCTGTTTCTTACAGTTCAAATTTAACACCACACCTGATGCAAGTGGTTCCAAAACTAATCCTTGTTCTCCATAAGTAGCAGTAATTTAGAGGCGTCAGGAAATGAATACCACACTAAAATAATTTTCGTGCCAAAATCTACGCCTTGGAACTGGAAAAAAATACCAAAAACAAAACAAAACAAAACAAGATAAAACTGGGGAGCCAGATCCCCTACAAGAGTTGTCTTCTGAGCACTTCATTGACCATTATGGTATGCCCCAAATCGTTTCAGCATTCCCCTCCCTTCCCGGTGTTGGAAGAGTCCCAACACTGCAGGATAACAGTCTCCTGATCTGCCAGCAAAGAACTCCGGTCCTTAGCATCATCCTCGTGTTAGCGACCAACCTAATTAGACGAGGACGATTCTCAGTGTTTTGGGGAGGCAGTGAGTGGCTAGAGCTACACACCTGCTGAGCGTAACAGACACCGTGGCTTATCGCGCCAAATAAGCAGTGTTTTTTTAACATTATTTTCCTGTCTCTGGATAAAACCAACCCGTACGTGTCCAGTCATTACTGGTGTCCTTATCAAACCTCATGAAACCGGGTTTTCCTTTGCAGGTCGTGGGAGGAGGTCTGTGCACAGCGCAAAGCTCAAAGACAGCTTGGATGAAAAAATAGATTCATCCCATTGAAATCAACTGTTCAGCGAATAAGGAATTTCCCTAAAAGTGTTCAATTTTCAGCAGAGGGTAGTTTTGCGTTGAAACAGCAATTTGTTGACTAAATCTCCGGACTCATTACAGGTAGGCTCCACCTGCCACACCTGACAAGCCCAGTCGAGGTCACATCTTTCACCGTCCAGGCTTTTTCCATCGCGACACAGACTAGCCTCAATGTAACTTTATTCCTTAACAAACAGTTGGTGGCGGTGGTGGTGGTGGGGGGGGGGGTCGGACTGACATTAATCATGTCGTGAGAAAGGAGCATTTAATCTCCCCAACTATGCCCCAATAAAAGGAACCCTAAAAATAATCCCATCAAAAAACAATAAAAAGAATGAGACACGGATGAAGCCATTTTCTTTCGTTACGGGGGTGAATGTTGAAGATCATGGACCTACAATTAGCGATTTCAGTGAAAAGTTAACGCTTAATGTTATATTCTGACGGGGTGTATAGTTCATAAATGAACCACAACCGAAGTCCACGGTCTTGCTTAAGAAGCACACCCGCTTCCCAGGCATTAAGGTTAAACAGCGAAGAAGGATCTTGTTTCGTTAAATTAGCAGATCAACAATGTGGTCAAAGCAAACGCATTATGAAAGAGGGAAAGACCAACCGGAAAAGACCAGCATTGACAAGCAGTTCAGAGGAGCGTGAATGAGAATGACAGATGGATCAAAAACAAAATATCATTGGGCAGTAGACATCTCCGACAGAATGGCTATTCCAAGTCCAATCTACGCACTTAATCAGAACCCTAGCTACAGCTGATGATACAAAGTAAGTGGGCTTCATATGTTTCTCTTGCGTTTGCGGACTCAGACTTATCCACAGCCATGTGTTCTATTTTAATTGTTGAGGGAGGGGAATTATGTTTTGTGGACCGACAAAACTCGCCGTGAACGTTGGCATAAAATCATAGTGACATCATGTCGTTACTTTAGTTATTGCTCACAATTTTTTCAGTCTCTTCGTTTCTTTCTCTACATGTTTTGCACTCCTCTATGTTGGCAGCTGATACACACCCAAGCAGATGCCCCCACAACGAGAGCACCCGTCGCCATCACGACGTTTTTCTGGGTCAGCTTGAGCTATTTTCAAAGGATCGTAATCGGCTTCCCAGGGAATGGCGAAGATGCCAGGCCGTACCTGTCGCGCCAAGCCTCCACTGCAAGACACAACAATGCAACCTGTACTCAATAGACTGTTGACCCAACGTCGCCAGGGAAACATACATTCTGTACAATACTGTGCAAAGGATACTCAGCACCACCTTGCACCCAGCACTTTCTGTGCGGCCAGACAAGGCAAAGTTTGTTACGCATCTCTGATCATTTGTTAAGGGGCCTTCAGTGGGGGGGGGTATTGATATGTTCCAAACATGGTCAGCCAAAAGCCTGTCCAATATCACGTTGTGACAGAAATTACCCAATCTTCACCACTGAATTGTGTCATGTGACTGTTTTAAGGGATTTAAGCGATGATGGGAGGCGCTAAAGATGCGTGTCGCCGTGCCCGGCCCACGAATCACTTTCCCTCTCGTCGTCGTGGAATGTACGGTGACGAAGTGTCAATTGAAAACCCTGCTCTTAGGCAGTCTAAGACGTAGAGTGTCAGTATTTGAAAAGATCCAAGGATTCTCCTTTTTTCGAAATAATTCAGGGGGATAAGAATCTGGCCATTCTGAATCAGCCTTTCCTCGGGAGCAGACTGTTCCAGGTTTTGGTCCCTTGAATCTCTTTTGTTGACAGTTTCATGCTTGCACTGTAAGTAACATTTGTTTACTTGGACATTTTCGTTCATGGCTATTTCCCAGTTTATATCTATTACAAACGCCCAATGCCACTCGCTTCTCTGTAATTACCTTCTGGAGGGTTGTAATTATAAATGGTAACTCCAAGCAGTAAGGGTTACATGTTGCTGGCATAGTCAAGACCATTATTTTCCCGCAAAAAGTGGTTCTGGGTATGCTGTTAAATGGTTAATCAAAACAGGGCTATTTTGAACGCAACTTCGCCACAACTTTGGTTATCATAACTTTGGAAGATAATCTACCAGACTAACAAGTTAAGATTAAATCAGCGAATTATACAAAAACACATTTGATGAGAACTTTTCGTCCTTCTTTCTTACATAGTAACAACAGTTTAAGAGCCATGCGATTGAGTTTCGTGCTGCTGCTCGTCCTACTGGCGGGGATTGCGCTGGCCTATCCCACCCGTGGACGAGGTGGCCGCGGGCGTGAAGGCAGACTGGGTGGAAGTAGGCGGCCTGGAGAACGTAGACCTGTCGGGGGCGGGCCAGGATTCGGACGTCCGCGAACCGGTGATGAGGAAGATGGCGGTGAAGGAGAAGATGAAGCAGGCATGGAGCCCGGCGAGGGAGGGGACAACTCCACCTCCACCGGACCCGGTGGCAGGCCCTTTGGGCGGCCCGGGCCTGGTCGCAGACCTGGTCGACGCCCTGCCAGACCCGGTGACGAGGACGACGCTGGCTGTGATCGTGAAGACGGGGAGGACACACCGACCGGCGAAGGAGGTGGCGACGGGGAGGGAGGCGAGGTTCTTGGTGATGGAGACGCGAGTGACGGGGCAATGCAGCCCACTGACGGTGACGGGAGAGAGGAGAATACCCCACCCGTCGGTGATGGTGACAATGGAGCTATACCCAGTGGCGTGTAAACCATTAATGTTTGCATGCACAAAATTCTTGTAATGCAAGAAAACTTCATTTTATAACTATCCTGTAGGCTGTAGCATTGCAATGAATAACTCAAAGACGTACTATGTTATGGTCTTACACCCTGCCCCCTTAAGGTTCCGATTCTTCGATGGAGCCTCGCATCATTCTGCCCTTCTGACGGCCAGCGGCGTGACGGGGGGGGTGTGCAGCCCCTCCTTTGAAAAAGTGTCGTCCCCCAGTCGCCTCCCACTTGCATATCCTGATGTGATCACAATTATGCATTTGTGTACATGTATATTACGTCCAAAATCCAGTCAGCCTCCCACTTTAGCGTGAAGACCACCGCTCCCCCCCCCGCTCAGCATCCTGGCTACGCCACTGCTGTCGGCCCATCTGACGGCGCCATCAGCCAGCTTGCTCAGGACCTGAGTTAACAACCTCGTCTCAGCGGAGCAAGAGGTGTATTCATCCTTGTCACGACGACGCTGCTAAAGGAGTAAACAAGCAGATGATACGAAGATGCGTCTCCTTTACTGGAGGCCAACATCGCTCTATCAGGCATTGAATCAAACTACATGTATAAAATGGAGGCTACGAGCACATGACACTCTCACGAACCCTGAACCCTGTTGTCACTGTTTTAGGATTTCGCACGGATACTATAGGTGACTTTTCTTGGTGGTCGAGGACATACAACGATACTGCAATAAAGAAAGCAGTGCTTCCTGTATTTTCCTAGCATGTTTATTTGTACTTATTTTCAAGTTCAACAACCAAAAATCAGCCATGCCGATGGTGTTATTCGACAACCAGAATTAGACACCATTACTGCAGTGGCACAAATAGGTGGTACGCGCGCGCGTTACATGCCTCTTCGACCAATAGGATATCATGAGTTACCAAAAGCACGCGCGCGTCAAACTGAAGAATGTGCTTTGTTGCATGCCCTCGAGAGACAATTTTTCAAGTTTCAGTGCCGCGATTTTATTTGAGCGTTTGTCAGTAGGCCTCTTGGGGAACTCTTTGTTAGATTGAGACATTCAGTTCAAATAGAAAGAAAAGGATTAAGCTTGCTACTCGTAAAAACTTACAAATCTTCTTCCCTGAGAGACAAACATCGGGAGTAATTCAAGTTCCTCTAGCGCAGCCGGTGAATTTGTGGTCCATTTCTCACAATGCAAAAAAACTTTCCTTGGCAACCCCTTGGTGGCGCACTGTATTGTAAGTCTCTTGCATTAAGATATAAAAAGCCTTCGCGAAAGGCGATGAGTTTCCACAATTTTCAAAGATTATTTTCGAACTTTGAAAATTCGGATTCCGCCATTTTATTTATTATTTATTTATGAAGTTGAAATTTCACCCTTTCTTTGCGTATTATTTTATTCACCCGTCGTCAAATAGAAACTATTTTCGTAATGCTATGTCCAAAATAGAAGTTGAATGGCAAGAAGGATTTTTTTCCTGAACTCAACTTAAAAAGGAAGAAAAACCACGACCCAAAGCATAGGAAACAAAACCCCAAACAATGAAGTCAAAGTTACGCATTGTGTCAGTTCACACTCACTTCCATTTAATAATCCAAATAATTGTAAAACGACATAATAATTATTTCAGACAATTCAGTAAAAGACGTGTGTTCAACGTTCAATTCAATATCAGCGTTCAATATCAGCCCCGACCACAATCGGAGCAATGAAAAAACTTTTTCCAATATGTATGCAAGTACAAGGCGACGTCACATCTTCCATTCGAGATTGCTTGGAGACATCAAGGTCTTTGAAACGGTGCATTAGGGAAAGTTAAATCCCAATCCTGGCTCCAGTTTCGAAAATTGACAAAGAAATCATGCTAGATGCGCAGGATTTTGGATATCTTACGGTTGGGCAAAACATACAGGGAGAAAAAACAGACCAGCGTTTATGTTGGTTTATGATCTCTTTATACTACTGACCCCTTCGGATAAGGATGCCTTGGGTGTAAGTCCAAAATGGACGGCACAGTCCTTAACATAACTTGGTGCAGCATCATTTGTTTCTGACGGTGGACACATACCACGTGATGGCATCTTTCTACAAAAAGTTGTTCAAATGATATTGCTTGTTAAGAAAACAGAAAAGAATTTCAAGTTGAAAAGCTGGGAATAAAATTACTTGTCAAAGGAGGGTTGCATAGTACCTTAGGCACTCATGACATGATGTTTTAAAGAGGAATAAAGGCACACATTCCCTTGAAAGTGTTCTGTCGAGAAACATATCATCACGAACAGTTAGACTGTGATATTACATCACGTGGAACACGAAAAGTGCCACCAACGTCGAAGCAGACCGCTGAATAAGCCATTAAAAATGGACAAATTCAACGCTTCAGTATAACGTCTCAAAATTGTTCATACATTAAGACCGAGTCCTGTCAAAATACAGTCCTACTTAATCATTCCTGGGGAAACACTCATACGGTGCCTTACTCTAGAGTATAAAAAAGTAGGAAAATCACACTGAAAAAAGATGAACGGGCAGGTCATGGAAGGCACAAACAACATGGAAGTTCAATTGAATTGGTCCGTATGCCTTGCTACGATTACAATTTTCGTTGTTAAGTGTGCAATGTTTAACCCCAAGAGGGCGCTATAAACAATCTAAGAAGAGGGTTGATATTCTAGAATCGAGGCATGGCGCTGAAAAATCGTCCTAGAGCAGACATTTCTGTCAAGTATTGTGACAGCAGAGCTAGTTCTTTAACTTGGTACGAATCAGTTCATTGAATACAATAAATATCAAACAAGTAGGTTTTAGAGACCAAAAGGTCTGTATCTTCACATCAACTGTTATCTGAATACATATCAACTGTCAATATTATTACAATTCAATCTGCCGACGATTTATGCTCGAAGCTGCTGCATTCTATAATATAAACAGTAAACTGCAATTCTTAAAAGAGAGGAATGAAATCCTCAGATAACCTGTTCCATAAATATGTTACAGCTTTGCAGTACATCTGTATTTAAGTTTTATTTAAGTCTCCGAAGTAAAAACAATTTCAGAAAATGTTGGTGAAGTCTTTAGTCGATACTGAATTGAGGAAAGGGTGATTGATCTATCGCCGTTTGGTAAGTTAGCTACACCCCTTAGACAATCCTATGGAATTTGTTCGTTGAGTTTTGTTTGTCTCAGGTTTTGTACGTCTTGCGTCCATTTTTGTATTATGTAAATGGCTAATTGACATAAGCTGCATTGACAGGATTCTGTCGCGAATTGAATCACTACACTAAGTGTTCCTATATGTTACACAATAAGAGAGACCTTCCAACAATGAACTACAACTGGCTGTGGTAAGCTATGGTAATTAGGCCTACATCTTGTCTGACCGATCGGACATTCGTGTTACCGTACATCCAGTGTGGGTAACCAGTTTACATTGTATGTTCACTGCGTCCTATATATCGCGAAAAGAACAATCCACCCAGTAAGCCCCGCCCACTGCGCACGTAGAGAGAAGTGCTTCTCTCCAATGCCACACTACATGTTTCAGCCGCGCGCGTTATTATGTGCATGCACGTGCATAGGGTCTAGTGGAAATGAATCATGGTTTTTGATTGGTCAACATCGATTCGCAACCAACGATGCGACCAACCTCGACTGGTCGCGAATAGTTGACCAGACTAGTCCAACCATTGTCGAGAAGCGTGCGTTCGCTCAGATTTACCGATCTACGGTTATCTATGGTCCTTGATCGAACTTGCCCCAAGCTAGCACTGGACGAACACTCAGTCTGCGTTAAATTCCAGTTCCAGGGTTCCCTGTAGCACAACCTCGTCCTCATGGGTACGATCTTGATGCGCCATGCTGGTTCCGAACGCCATGCCTTGAGCGATCTTAAGTGAAGGAACGCACGCATATGCATGCCTTGAGCGATCTTAAGTGAAGGAACGCACGCGCAGCCCAAGGAGTCGAGGCTGCATGTGGCACAATGTGCAGTAGGCGTGGTTAAACTTCCGATGACGTCACATTGCGTTTACAAACCAGGACCGTTTTCACGGAGATGCTTAATAGCAGTAAAGTTGTACTAACTTTGCCAAAAAAAATTGCTGACCTGAAGAACTATTTCATAGCGATGATTGGCGTGGTTGTGCTAACAAATGCGCGTGCACACGTTAGCATGCCTTTGGCTGTGCTTACGTGTCTCCGTGAAATGCATGGAGACTGAGCGTGAAATCGTGTGCTACGCAGCGCCGTGAAGTTGGACCCAGGATAGACTTATCGTGTAGAATCGCTGTCACAACACACTCTGAGTAGACGGTCGCCAGTTCGTGGAATTCAAAACCAAAGACTTCTCCTGTTTTCAATACTCCTACAGTGCTAATGTACAGACCATGCAGTTGGAAACCCACTGCAACAACTATTAACCACAACTTCATTTCTGCAACAAACGTAGCACAGTTAATGACCAGCGTGAATTACATTACGGAAAGCTAATTATGTACAACGTGTTCTCTTACCATCAGCAAACACAACAACACAACACAAGAGGGCGCAGTACAACTGCTCCATTAATCCTCTCTGTTTAGTGCGAACATTATCCAATCTTGTGTGCTTCTGCCTGATCATCGCCGTTATTGTGTACTCACAGCGTTGTCGTCACTGAACGGAGTATGGTACTGTATTAAATACTATTCAGTTGGTATTTTAGTGTCTCGTGTTGAGTCTGACGGAGGTACTGAGGACAGACACTAGACTGGCATCGATATTTTTTCATATCAAATGTAACTTAAAGCTAATTTGCAAGATTTGTTTACAAGTATATACAGCTATATTTGTAATATATCGTACAGCATTTCTAGACTCTATTTTATGCACATAATAAAAAGCTACGTAAGGAAACATTCATCATACTGCTGATGCCGAATGCGAACTTTTCTTGAGCGGCTGATTTTTCTTGCGCGCCGGGCTGAGCCCTGTCGGTAAAGGGGTTTGGTTCTCGAAGAAAGTCCCCGGCAAGTTGGGAATGAAGTCGTCATACTCCGGCTCGTCCTGATCGATCGAGAAGTCGCTGTAGACCAGAACACTCTTGAGCTTGTTGGACGTTGGAGAGAAGCCCGAGGGAGGGGTGTTGGGGAGACGGCGGGGCGTGCGTGGTGTCATGCCCGACCGGGAGCTCTCCCCACCGGAGAAAGTCTTGGCCAAGCTCTCGTCGCTAATGAACACTGACTTGAGTCTGTCGGTGTTCTGCTTTTTATCCAGCTCCGGAATGCGAACGGGCGAGGTGGGCTCACTCAGTAAGTTTGTGGCGCTGGCGTCATCGGACTCTGCGGTGCTGTATAGGGCAAGCTTAGCGGCTGTCCGTCCATCCTCGTCTCCTGACGAAGTGCGCTTACTCTCGGACTTTCGTGTCTTCCGCGCGCTGCTGGCATGGGGAATCTTTTTCCGTTTGGAGCGGCCACCGGCGCCAGAGTTATTTCTATCGGGGAATCGCTTCGAATTGCCCGTATGTCCGGGAGCAAGTTCGCCAGGAGAGGATAGTGGTGACGTCACTCCTTTGTTGCTTATGTCCACAACCTCGTTCTTTTTTGGGCTAAAAGTTGACCTAGGGCTTCTTATTTGCATGTTGTCCTTTGACGAAATGTCAGTCATAGGGGTGACAACCCCAAGACTCTCTGTGTCCTCAAAGAAGGCTTGTCTTGGGGTCAGAGGTAGCTTTCGAGGCCTTTGACCGCTCGGGGATTCTCCGTTGACCAAGGGTTGTTGTACCCCGACCGGATGCACGCTATTTTCGCCGTGCGCGGACTTTTTTCTGTTTACCGGTGTGTTTCTATTGATCTCGGCCACTGTCCTCCCTTCGTTAGGAGTCGGAGGCCACTTGGTGACATGGTTCACGGGTGCCGGCTGTCCCTCGGGTATGTGAGGCAAAACTTCCGGAGTTCTGAACTCATTCTGATTGAAAGTTTGATTTCGGGAGAGGGCCATGCCTAGGGGTGTGAGCTGGCCCTCTTTATTTACGCACGGCAGGTTGCTGTCGAAGCCGTGGTCGCTGCGGTGATCACTCCGGTGGTCGCTGTGGTGATGATCGCTCTTATGATCACTATGGCGGTTATCGCTATGGCGATGGTCACTATGACGTTGGTCACTATGCCGTTGGTCACTGTTCCTGTGTTCACTCCGGTTGTCACTACGGTGATCACTACGGGGTAGGGAGCCATACTTCTGCTCGAAGCTGGTCAGACTACCAGCGGCACTGTAGCCACGCATCGCCAGGTATTCCGGTGTTTTGGTGGCCAGCGTAGTGGTATTCTTATCCGTCCTGCCGCTGTGGCGGCTGACCTCGCTCTGCGAACTGCCCGTGCCAATGTGGTAGGGTAGACCCACCTTGCGCAAGCGCTCCATCTGGATAAAGTCGGTGCGGGGCGAATGGTAGGGGCTCGGGATCTTGTCCTCGGGAATCTTGGGAGGTCTCCTCACCCCCGTGGTATCGCTGCTGTGCGTGTGATACGGCGAAGACAGGCTCACGTTGGACTCCGGCAGGTAGGCCAGCCCTTCGTCCTGGACCATGTAAAGCTGGCTGCGGTCGCCTAGATGACCGTCTGGCCGACCCCTCTTGCCAGATTGGTGCGACATCTCCGACTGCGAGGAGCAGCTGTGGCCGGGTGGGCCCCACGGCCGCTGGCCGCCGCCCGCCGAGGCGATGGAGGAGCCGGGTCCCGGGTTGGGCCGCAACTCAATCTCAGTGGCACTCTTCGACTTCCTGCAGCCGGTGAAGACGGTGATGACGATGGAAACGAGGATGACAGCGGCACACAGGAAGATCCCTACCATCATTACCGTGTTATTGATGGAGCCCAGGTTCAGACCGGCTGCCTCCTCGTCACCCGTGGAGCCCGCCGCCACCGGCGTGGTCGGGGGAATACCGCCGTCTGTACAGTTAAAAAAAATACATACACAACATTGTTAATTAACTGGGCAACAAGCCCCCGATTTGCTCAGGTTGGAACCAGCGTGGAAGGAAGGTCACCCCAATGCTTGGAAACAAGCCTCGAATTCAGAAGAAAATAAGCCATCGTTACTGGTGGACATATTTACAAGAACTCACGAAAGTTTCAAATTGACAAAGCTCGCATTTGTTATGACTTTGGTACTGCTGTCCTCGTTTATATACCGTCCCTTAGAGACTGCGCGGACCATTTCTCATGGCAGGTCGTCCTTTCAGTAGGATATCCAATGCTACTTGTACCCCCTTTCACATTTTTGATTGGTGGATTCGGGCGCGCAATGTTTCGTTGCTGGGTTACCAGCTATTGACATCATATCGCTACAGATGGAAACAATATGTGATAAATGGTGCCGGTGGGACCTGTAGCGCATGCGGTGTGAAGTTCGTGAGATAATTTCCATCGCTGTCTCTAAAACCGCACAGTCGAGTCAGTTGCCTATGGGGGGAGGGTTGTATTGGGGCACCTTCCCCCCCCCTCAAGGTATGTCGGCCTAACTCCATTTATCCGAGCTCAGAATTTAAAAAGACCCTCCAAAGTGTAGTGTTGATTAAAAATTTGACCATACTCATTGATTCAAGATAATGGTCCAGAAAAACTGCCAGATGGATCAAACTAGACTCCATTACCACGGCCCGTCAGTGAAGCTCAAAACATTCCCCCCAAAAATTGCTTTCTATGATTAGGCCGTAGATTGGTAAGTATCACCTTTATGTTTAATATATATATATACATAAATACACTTTTTTCAATTTTGAGAGTTGTGGCTGGAGCTGTTTTTTCATGATTGTTATTTCTGGTCCTCTCTGTATATTATGAATGGTTCCACAGCATGAAATGCACAGCTAATCATCCGCGTACTCAAGATTAACGGCCGGGGGTCATGACCTCATAAAAAGGCAGCCATCATTCTACATCCGGCGGCTAATGTCAGACGGGGTCAAAGGTCAAGACACAACAAGAGACCTGTGGAAAATACAGCAACAAGCCAAATTTTTGAGTCAACTTGTTTATGGCTTTGTCAAGGTTTTACGGACAACATTTGCGCAGTTTTAGAGCATGGGAAAACAATTGCGCGGTCGACTTAATGTCGAGAGGCTAACGTCAAACGCGGATGGTATTACACCTGTCACGAATAAATATACATGTACCACGCACACATTTTTCATAAGTTCAACTTCAAGACTTCGTTTTCTTGAAAGACCCCACCTATTCGACATTAATATCGAATCAAAACTGCACCATGGGGCCAGAATAACCATATCATATTAGGTACATTATGTTTTATTTAAATATATATGGTTACAAAAATTCAAGAGCTGAATCAGAAACGGATCATCACAAAGTCACTGAAATTAAGCAGCTGACTGACTTTAAAACTCTCCAGTCACCAAAACATGCACTATATCAAGCTCTCTGGGCAGCTAACCAAATCGGAAGATTCAAACTGTAATTATATGCGATTGAAATTTCGAGCAACTCCCGACTCTGATCGAAGAATATTAGGTAAGTCAGCAATACACCCGAGGCTGGCACCTTTTACTGCATGTATGTTAAAGTACAGAAAGAGGGTAACGACGTCATGCATTACACGCACAAGCGCGTATTTGCCTACTTTTAAAACGACTCTCGGTCAACTCTTGCGCACGCGCGGGGAAGTCCTTTGAACTGCGCACACTCTCGATGCCCATATCCATTCAGACGATCAGGAGATAGCCATAGCCATTTCTGCGCATGTCCTGGAAGAAATAGACACTAAAAGCAGGTTTATGGGTGGCCATCGTACTGTCCCTGTGCGAGCCGCGCAGGGACAAATCACCTTTCGACAAACTGCCTGGTTAAGGTAGTAACTATCACGGTCACCTGTGACCCCAACCAGTCATTAATGTGAAGCCGGGGTCACAGGTCGAATAAATATTATTCTTAGACTCAGGCTCGGACCATTAATCGTTTGACGAAGAGAAACCAAACGCCACGAAACGATCATCAGTCCCTAGCACCCGCCGTTTCTGAGGCGAGGCAGCCCAACTTCAGGCGTGATTCGTGGTCGTATAGCGCAGCAGCCAGACAAATTAAACCGTCTTTGATGAAGTCGTATAAACGTATACACTAAAAAGGCGCGTGAATACCTCGTCGAAATTCCAAATGTTTAAAATGCAAATCCCGGGCAAAACTCTCCCAGAGCTACACATGTAGCTGAGTCCCTAACGTGAATATCAGCCCTACCCATCTTCCTACGGAGTTCGTTTTCTAAAACTTCCATATTACCACTGAGGACAAAATAACGAAACTTGTCCAAAAAACTTTATTTCGGCACCGTCACGATCGCTGACAGTATTTATGTCATTAAAGCAGTAAGGCTGGTTTTAAATTTGCTTTTCTTTCGATGGCCGCTAGAGAGACGCTGTTGTAGTGAGCGCGTCACATCTGATGGATCACCGCGTGCCATTTCGCGAGTCGGCACTATGGATGAGCAATCATTCCACAAATACTGACCGACCGTGGACGTTATTGAAAATGTCTCCCGTCTTGATTTACACACCAACTAATAACAAATTAGGGCATCTTTGAGCACCCATTTCGGCTGGGTGCAGTCGTAAACGTACTCGGGCACGATGAAAGATTGTCGTAAATGGAGATACTCTAGTCTTCCCACTGTTTGAATCTCTCGCTCTCTCTCTGTCTCAAACAAATTTGTCTCACCATGAATGAGTCTCGGTATTTCGATTTGCTACCAATCACAGAAATCAAAAACTCGTTTCTTTTTACTGTTTCATTGGATTCACCCCCCCCCCAAAAAAACCCCAGTTTTACAAAGGAATGCATATCAAAGCAAAGCACGGCAAAATGGGTGATTACTGTCAAGCTCAATGAAATATTGAAATGTTCATTTAGTTAATTTAGTCGTTTAAAACATAGGCTTTCTTAACTTACTGTGAAAATGCCCTTTATAATTATTGGTTTTTCTAATACAATCTTGTAGCTTGATTTCGTTTCTTTTCTTTTAGAGTCCAATCTTTCCGACTATAATGCGTACGTCGACTGTACAAGCTACAAGCCCGTCCAAGGAGGCCCGGATAAAGACTTAAATATGCAGACTCAACCTCCCGCGAGGATAAAATCAATTATACACCGTGGCTGATCCGTAAATCATCTACAGCTATTTAAAACGCTTAGTGTCGCCAATCCGCCCATCCATGATAACAACTCCCGCCGTCACGTAATCCTGCTCCATCTCTGGCGTTTATCTAGTTCATAACCCTGTGCACATGGCGACTTTTGGTCGAGTTTTGAGAAAACACGACATCTCTTGAGAGAATGAATAAATTACTTTACAGGCCCGTAGGGAGGGGGTTGCAGGAGGTGCGTCCGCAAACGCCCCCGAGCGACTAAAACGTCCGCTTTTGAAGCAAGAAGAAAAAACTGGAGCTATAATAGAACATTTTGCGAAAAAAAAATTCGTGCGCTTCGGTATATTTCGCCTCGGTCAATCCCCTGTTCGGGACTTTGCTTGTAACACCCCTAAAACAATTGGTACGACCTCATGAATCCTGTTATGTTTCAACATAAAAAAAGCACTAGATCTAGGCTTAGTCCGCTTCGATGAGGATTCGCACCCCCCCACGAAAAAAGTCCTTGTCACGGGCCTGCTGTATTAAGTGGGTTCCCTGTGTGCCAAGCCACACTATGACTATATCTTTCTTCGAAAACGCTAAAATGAACAGAATGACAACCCCCTTAGTTTCCTATAAGGGAACAAGATCCTTTCCAGTTGCAAGGACTGACCAGAAACCCTGGACCAGGCACTTTGCTTCTACTATTCAAACCTATACATCACATTTAACACTCAATTAAAACTACAGAGCAAGAAGCTGTTGTATAAGTGAAGTTGATGGCTCAATGTAGCCTACGCACAAAAGAGACACAAAAACATGACCTGAATACGGAATTGACACATTTATCTCTTAAAGTTTCAGGCCTCAGTTATTTTGGTCACTTCTAGAGAGGGCGTGCATTTTATTTTAACTGGCCCGGCAGAGATCATAACGTATTTCATATTCAGCACCACGACAATATAGATCATAACACCTTGCTTGACACGCTCTTTGCAACGAGGTTGCAAGTCACTACTCGAATCTATGTTCCCCGAAGTAATGCATACTTGAAGTAGATCGTCTGTATTTCAAATACTGACCCACCCCTTTTTGTGAAAATAAATAAATAAGACCCCCCTGAGAGAAATAATTGTTAATTTGGCACGATTTCAAACACTGACACACTCGGAGACGTAAACATTTACCTACCGTTCATGGTTGTCAGCTAACGATCTGGCGGCGTGCTGCGCGCTGTGAAACACGAGGAGAAATGCCGGCAGAAACGGAGGGAAAAACCGACACTGGCCTCACTGCAAGTTCAAGTCTGAAATATTATATATTTCACCTATTCTGATCCCATAATTCAAGGCCCACTTCTACTACTTGGCGGGACCCATTCACGTGCCGTGTGCGGTCACTCACTTGACATCTGTCAGCCAAACCGCCGGCTACCACTTCATCATCACTTCCATGACAACCCCCAAAGTGGCATAAACATAATCGACCGCCATTTTGGTTTGCAAGTGTCGAGTTGTTTGAATAAATTTCGTCATCTCCTCCAAAAATACCTTCTAAGGTGTCGTTAAAAAATCTTTGCGGGGGAGACCAACTGGGTCAAAAGAATGTTGCACTTCATTTTCTCTACAAGTTGGAATTTTCTCGAAACCAAACCCCAATACACCAGAATACTAAATCAAACTAGATTAGATTGGTCCCAACAGGCAAATGTTACAATGATGGTTGGGAGCCTGTATACACGTGTCTAAGGTGTAACATCAACGCCGTGCGTTACCCGTGTGACGTATGCACTCGTACAATATATTAAAAAGGTGTGTTTAACTGCACAAGGTTTTCACCACGGATTTCTTGCAATGAGACAAGTCCGCAACATTTTACAAACAGTTGTAAAATGCATACGACCAACGCGGCTGACATCACGAATCCGTCTGCACTTTGAAGTGTAAAATTCAGCAAGAAGGCAACATCGACCTCCTTGGACAAGTGAAATCCAATAGTCCACCCTTTTCCCTTCTAATTTTCTGCTCCTGAACACCCAATTACCTGGTCGTCTCAGGCCGTTTAAGGCTCTGGGGAGGGCGTGTAAGTGGATCAGCGGCCGAACTGATTGGATATGTCAGCGGCTGAAACACGGTCTGTTGGGGAGGACGCGCCAGAAGACTCATTGGATCGGGAAAAGTCATCGAGGGGGAGAATATCACGCAAGGAGTAAATTGAGGAATAAAATTCGTTGGACTGTTGTCAGCGCACTTTCTCATTGCTGTCTGACCTCAATTTAGAGCGCTCAAGAGCCAGCACTTGTGTTTGTAATGGCTAAAACAATCCTTAAAAACAAGATCATCCAGCAGAAATTCTGCAATGATTTTGATAAAATAAGAAAACCACACGCTCCGTCACCCAATCTGTTGGTTAGTCAGAAGTTGGTAAGCAAAATGTGGGGGACGGTAACGCATTACAAAAAGCGCGGGTTTCTTTTTTCATACACCCACAAAATCATTAGTTCCTTCTTACCAAGACTACTGTAGCGGACCCGAAAGCCACGGTCTGGTTCCCCACCGCTGTACACCTTGTATTCGATGTACAACCGATTGCCGGTGGACTCCACGACAGCCGGCAGCCGGCTGCCCGTGTGGTAGGCCAGCACCTTAGCCCGCTGATCTCCACCGTCCCTGATCCGCATCCATTCCTCCTGCGGGTGCAGGTTGAAGGCTCGGAACTCCAGTCGCACCCGCTGGTGGTCCGACCCCACCACCAACCAGGTCAGCACCTGTCCGCCCGGGGACGCCACGGTGCCTTCGGTCAGTGGGGAGGTACAATCGTAGGGTGACGAGGCGATAATGCCGCCGGGGTCGGCGTGCAGCGTGCAGCCGCCGCAGGTGCAGTTGGGCTTGACGGTGGGCTCAGAGACCATGTCTGTTGGATCTGATGGGGTGTGACAATATTTCCTGTGTAGTTTATACAGCAATCATCATAAGCTAATTGCAGGAGCGTTGTTCTCTTCAGTTATACTCAAGAGGATGGATTTTCAGAGATCAACTTTCAGAGGAACCATGATCTTTTCGCAGTTGGATCTAGTGAGTTTTTTCTATTGCTGATTTTCATTTGTCACTCTTCATTGAACGTTAGACCTGAATAAATGATAGTTTCTGCATTTCCTGAACATGTTTTCATATTACACTTAAACAGCGAGGGAGGGAGGGAGTTGGCGTACGGATGATCCTATCGTACTAAATCTGCATTATTTAAAGATATTTGTCCCACCTGTGTGCGCTGGACACACTCCGTAATTGCAAAGTTGAGACATGACGGTCTCGCCGACGCAAAGGGCGCCACCATTGGCGGCCGGTGGGTTATTGCACAGTCGATACCGGTTGCGTTGACCCTCGCCGCAGGTCACGGTGCATGCGCCCCAGTCGGACCACACGCTCCAGGATCCGTCCACAGGTGGGCCTGCGAGAGAAAGGGTGAAAAGACGGGGGGAGATGTGAACGGCCCCATACTTAAATCATTGATTGACTTTCAATAGCACGAACATTGTCGTCTGGTTCCTTATCCCAACACACTCCGACGCCTTTTGCATAAGGTCACGTATTCCCCTGCCGTCAAAAACGACACATAGAGTGTAATGTCGGTATGCCAGGACGTCCATTTTAAGATGCAACATGTGGCAGTTTGCATTTCAAAACAAAAGTTTAAAAAGACAAAGATTCGGAATATTGTGGATGATTTCAGAAATGTTTAGAAGCGTCGGGTCACGGAACCTTGGCGATCAGCTGACGTAAATGATTCTCTAAAACAGTCCTTTGGGTAAGGAACAGAGTATTAACGCTAATGAGGCTATATTAAGTATTCAATTAGTATCCCATAATAAGTAGTTTGTAGTTGGACGACTTACAATTATTGTTTTGTGAGAACCTGACTTCAATGTTGGGTTTCTAAACATGCACCTTTTCAAACTCACATATCACAGAAAGTAAAGCTTTCTGAAATCTAAACCAAACCAAATTGTCAAGACCCAAAAAAAGTTCGTTCGGTGGTTCAAAACAGACAAAGTGATTACATTTCTAGCGAAAAGCAGCCAGACGTAAACCGTTAACAAAACCTGAACTTAAACTCGCCCCCTTTCCTCAGTTTCATAATTAAGAGCCGAGCTACCGTATGATACGCATCTACACGCCATTGGAGTCTCTCTCCAAGTCGATAATACGACCCTAGGGCTTCCTAAATGCGGCGTCACGGTGGTCACTGCAATAACACAGCCAGGGCACGAATACACTCCTGACGAGGAATCGGTAATGATTCGGGACAGTGCTTCACGGTTTCTCGATCATCGTCATCATCATTATCATGTGAAAAGCACGAGGGGAGCCTTTGAGCCAACATCGTGTTGACAAATCTACGGGGACTTTACGCTTTGGAAGTTGGAAGCAATTTAGAACATAAGTTTGCAAGTCGTCAAATAATAACCACGCTTCAGCCCTTTGTCGAGAGGTCCCATGAAAGCATGCCTTCTGACATGCCGTGAGTATGGTAGCCCTGGAGGGACATCGCCAATCGTCAATATTTACGTCAATATTTGCGACCAAATTCACGACTCGTTGTGTCTCCAGTCGCAATTATTGCCACGATTTTTTTCCAGCAAGCTTGGTGGAAATGAAGCGTTCACACGCACGCGCAATGACCTACATTTTTCGGCTTGATCTCAAGTCGTTATTCGACTGGGCAGCTTTGGCACAACACAGGGGGGCAAAACGTTAAAAAGCACTTGCTGTGTCTATAGCCGAGCGATTCCTCTCTCTACCTGGCTTGTTGGAAAAAAATCGCGGCAATATTTTTGACGAGTCATGAATTTGGTCGTGAATGTTCACGGCAATATTCGCGACCGAAGAGTGGGTCGTAAATTTGGTCGCAAATATTGACTTCAATATTGACGATTGGCGATGTCCCTCCAGGGCCACCATACGTGAGCAATTGAACCAAAAGTATGATTAGGGATAACCCTTACTTACAGGGAAGCCATTTTTGATCGTCTTCCCCGAATCTATCATGTTCAATGGATTCTGGTAAATGAGGTGGTGCCAAACGATTTTGGATTTCAAACCTCAATTTCTTTTTAAGATGCGGCTCAAAAGATTTACATATAATTTATTACAAATTTTAGCTTATCCAAAATGTAAAACTGGCATTAATTAATGACTTTTTATTGATGACGTTTTGTAGATGTTATTCTTACTTCGAAGTTCCAAAAAGAAATGTTCACCTCACTTTCAATTCAAGATGGCCGACACATGAACAAGTCTATAGGGTCAATCCTGGACACACATCGGTCGCATTGGGTGTGTTCGAGTAGCTTCCACGAGGCCACCCCTCATGTTGGGATCGCCGTGTACGCTGCGTGTGCCAGAATGAGGGTTGGCAGTTGAGCCAGTGTTAACTCTTGGAAGAAACTTGAACGCACCCACTGTGGGCAACACGAAGAAGGCTATGTTTGTATCTTGGAGTCAGCGTGAATACCGGTATGCATTTGTACACAGTACAGAGCTGGTTACTCAGTTCGATGAAGATCGCCCTCTACAGCAAGTTTTGAGTGAATTTCAACCTTATCAATCAGTCCACATGTGAATTTCACAAGTGTATCGGGGACAGCATTCAAGTATTTTCCCCGAAGGTGTGAAGTTGAAGTTTGAAGGCAAGTTAGCAAACTCTGACAGCATAAAAAGAAAAGCCAATTGTCTTTTTTTCACAACAGGCGTCGACAAAATTGGGCCAGCTCCGAATTCTGATGGGAAATTTATCATCAGGGCATATCTTTACTGTCTGGAGGGCAGTGCTATCTTTCCTGCCAATTATCTCTCCACCTGCCGTATCGTCTGCGCGAGATGCCCAACGTACGCGCACTAGCAAACCGGGAGGAAATCACACACAAACACCGCGCATCCCCGGGGCGAGTAACGAGACTGTACACGGTTAATTCGCCTTTCCCCAAACTGCCTAGATATTGTTTCGACTTCCCTTAACTTCCCGGGGGCCCATGCACCTTTTCCTGTCCGCTCGCTTATACCACTCGCGGACGGTCGGCGGTGACTCATTCTGCGTTCCCCCTTCATTTTTTAATATTTCGCAATGGATTGTGGGATACTCAGTTCCCTGGGTGGTTATTTCATTTCAAAATGCAGTACCAGGCAAGCGAAATATAATACAAAGACAGCCGTGCGAGTTGCGACTATTTTTTGGTCACTGGCGGTTTCTTGTAATGAATCTGTTCTGGCCGTTTTCAGGCCTACCATCATACAGCAGTAATTATATTGAATTACGACCTTGCAGTGAGACTGTCGCGATAGGAGACGGTAACGGTGCCAGTCTATGTGATCCTTCGCAATATATTTGACTGGCTTATGGTAAAAGAGGGCAAGTCCCGGAAGCCTGGAACAGTCAGCACCATTAACGATAATTAGTCGGACCGTTTGAAAGGATCGAGCAGCCCAATCCGCGAGAATGGAATTCGGTTTCTGAGTACGTTCTTGAAGGTGTCCGTTATCATGGCTGGTCTTATGCATGCACTGAGCTCGCTGGCAAATCTTTAAAATCAGCCTATAAAGGTGATAAACATTTAACAGCCAACATTAAATGATATCCCATTTCTTCTTTGAAGTTTGTTGACGGAGCAAAAGGATATTTCATGCAAATTGAAGAACGCAGGAAGCATTTTGTTTGGCTATGGGCGACCGATCTCCTAGTGCGGAGTACTAAGGGGGAAATCCTTAGGATTTTGAGATCCATGAAACTCAGGCTCATTTGGCTTTTCACGCCTCGTCCTTTGACGACAGATTCAATTGGTAATTGATTTTTTTGGGGGAGGGGCAAAGAGGGAATAAAGGTAAAATTTATTCCATGCGCGTGACAATGCCCCGAGGCTGCAGCTAAACATTTACCGTACAACCAGTGGTAATTATGATTTCAAAAAACGAGGGAAGAACAGCGAATTACTTTCCCGCCCGCCGGGCATGCGCGCTGCTTATACTAGATGTGGGAGTTTCCACAAATCGCGTTTCGTCCACGGGCAATTATTGTGGTATAATTAGTGACGGCCCAGCAGGGACTACATGAGAGGCCATGTCACTCTGGAAGGTTAGGAAAATAAACACCCTACAGCTGGCGCGAGAATTCACTTGAAATGGAGCTCACCGTGAGATTTATGGGCTGACACTGGGAAATATATTGCCTTCAAACATGTACAGTCTTATTACGTTGTCATTTCAGAAACACTCTCCGCATGGGATACACCATCGGAATTTTTCCTATTTCCATTCGGAAATTACTTAATAGTCGTTTCTGAAAGTTAAAATGTGTTTTTGTGGAGGCAGGGGGACTAGTTCCAAATCAAGTGTTTTTCATTGTGTGTATTTTATTTAATAGAAAAAACACATTGCTTTCAAATTCACTTTGTCATCTTACTTGAAGTATTAATATTGTTATTTTGGAGTATGGCAGATTTGTAAAAAGAAATAACACAGGGCTTAACTTGATTTACAGTTACATTTTTTTACGTTAAAGTGTATCGTCTGTGTTAATTTTTTTCTTTTTCAGTATTTTTATATCTTCCTTTGTAATCTTTTTCTTCTTTTTTTAATCATTAAGGCCTATGACTTTAAATCTTCATTTTTTTAAATATGTAAATCAAACCACAATTCGACCACTAAAACGGTCGCGAGAGTTTGGTAATAAATAAATAAAAAGAGGAAAAAAGGTGAAAATCACTTCGGTGAGCACTGATAGCGCCGTTTGCATTGAGTTTCTGTACGAGGAAACCAGTGAGTTGGTTAGTGCTAAAAGAACGACTTACTAAACGGACTGACTATCCGTACGGCTTTCTTGGTGCTTCTTGATGTCGTTATACAATAACACCTGCGACAACCTTTTTAATTCAAAAATTTGCAAATGGTTCAGAACATTGGTTACTTCGACGTGCGCAAAATAAACAGCAATAATAGTTTACAGATCTCTCGCTGTCAAATCAAGTGAACAATTGGAAACTAAATAGTTTGGCAGAATTATTCACTCCAAATCGGAGAGTTCCAAAACGGCCACCTGTTCTCTTTGGGAAAATCGATATATGACAATTGTTTTTAACCTTGGCTTTGTCCGTGACTTCAACTCAAAAGTTCTAAGGTCAAAGTTTAGAGTATACTTGCATTAAGTTCGTACATTTAATACAGGGAAGGAGGCTGTTACTTCCGTCAAACCCTTTAAGTTTGAACTTCCATCAGAACGGCTAGTGAGCCTTACCCCAAGAACACCGAATGTCCCTCGGGCCAATAGCCTTTCTACACTGGGCCGGGGTCGATCGAGTTCGTATGAAATGATGATACGCGGCACGAAACAAAAAAGGAAGAAATTTGTTGCACCAGGGTAATAAATTGGCTGACACGTGGTTGGGCTTGTTGTTTCAGATGCCCCAGCGCGTCAAGCGATGCCGGATTATGATGCAGAATAAATGTTTGTAAAAAATTTAAAGGTTGTATAAATATGACCCGGAGGAATGACGGACACAGTGCGTCGACACTGGAACCCTGAATGACAAATGGCATCTACGCGCAATCGAAATCGTCATTTTTTTCCTGCTTGAACCACAAACACCGATGTGGTTAAAGAGATGAGAAGTTCTTCGTATTTTGGTCCGGAATTCGACAAAACCTTTCAAAGTACTGCAAGACTAATGCGTTATCTTCCTAACCCGTGCGCGCTCATTCATTACCAAAGAATATTCTTACATGGGTTTCACATAACAGGTTATAAAAACAGGAATTCCTCCTCAACGTCAAACCATAAGGATCACGGCCCTTTACATCTAACTATGCTAGATCCAACATTATGATTTCAATAGTCCTTCTGGGAAAGGTTTATCGGCTAAGATCTTTTACAATATTTCCAAAGATACGATTACAAACTCACAGACATTTTTGGAAAAAAAAGAACAAATTGCTGCAACAAAATCCTTCAGGGTTAAAATATCAATTCACAGTTGGCATGATTAGTTTCAGCTTGTTGTGTGAAATTCAATCGACAATAGGCCTAATTCACACCGAGGACACTATTAATGTAATTACTACACTAACTGTTTTCAGGCTATGACATGAATTAACATGTGCATGGCTGTCTGAAGCGTACTCCGCTATACTTTTGGAATCATGACTTCAGGGGCATGGACCTACATTTTTTTATGCTTCCAACCAGCCTGAGGTAGCGCATAGCGGGCCTCGGCAATATTTCACTTGTGACCTGCTGCCATCCACTTTTGCAGTTAACAAGTGGAGCTCCGAGGCACAACGTTCCAGGTCTCCTTTTCAATTGCGGCATGCCCCGCATGCTGGACGGGGCCTTTGGTCCCTAATTCGGGGGACGGGCCCAGTTTGTGAAGGTATTTGGGTCTCATCTCCATTCGTCACCATGGATTGAATAGAGGACAGTCGGAGACGGAATCGGCAACATTATGTGGGCCATGTTTATAGGGTTAGTGACACCAGTTGTGAAATAGGTCTAAGCTTTGCGGGCGTTATAAACGCCTTTCCCTTCGAATGGACACAAATTTCCAACACAGACGCACAGTATAAATGTGGAACATAAAGGGTCATGGTCTTCGAGGTCCCTGTCCTTCAGATCCCTGATTTGATTTATTTTCCATACGGTGCACTTTTGGGTGAATGTTTGAAAAAACCGTTGCTCGGCGGGCCTTGAGTAAACGTCCAGTTCTATAAAGTTGTCTGTTTCCAGTTGGAGCCTATGCCTATACTCGGGAAGCATTGAGATATATCCAAATGGATTCCCCCTCCAGAGCGAATTCGATAGGGAATTTGTTTTCGTTTCATTCTGAGCTCCTCGTTATGAATGGGAAATCTTGACCAAGGGTTATTTTTACTGGATTTGTCCAATTTTCCATCTAGGCCCCTACATCATTATACAACGCATTACGCATACTCGTAAACCGGAAAGTCAGGCACAGGTAATCTTAAAATCAATGGGGTAGGGAGCTAGGCGCGACCCATCCAATCTGACTGTTCACCGCCGTTAAAAAGAGGCATTAACAGCAAAATGGTAACAATCGAAACGTTAAGGTAATGTCATCATACGATTTGTTATAGGTGCCAGGCTAATAAACGAGACCTAATCTATAACACGTTGAAGCTAGCAGTTTTCCTGGATTAAAACAAACTTCGAGGCTGCAAATAACTATTCAAAACTTAACCTTTTCAGCAGGTAACAAATTGAAAAAGTTACAATCCAGGATTCAAACCACAAACATCCGTCAGAATTATTATTCCTTTTCCTCACTATTCCACGCAAGCTAGCTCGACCGCCCCTTTTTCCTGCCTTGTGCCCACGACCCTATATGCTGCTGCTGCAGGTGTTTATTATAATGTATTACCTGCAGTATGGAGGCATTTTGCTCTGTAAGCCTCAGTAGCTGCGGATAGCCCCATCGGTTGAGCATGCTATGTGCAAGTCGAACTCAAGACACATGTTAAGGTCTAACATTGTCACATTAGCCGTCGAAAATCAGGTCTTTAAGTGCAAACTTCCGTCCACGTGAAAACCCGAACGCGAGACTGTTATGTGTAGTGTCGGGTTGATCTGCCCGATGTCTACAGATCCTTTGAATCTGAGTACTCCCGTTGCCGCGAGGAAAGCTAACATTTTAAGAAAAGCGCACTTATTTCTTACTCGTTCGTTTCTTTCCTTAGGTTGATCACTCCATAATCTCTCGTGGTACGATTTCACTGTCAGAACGCATCTCGCATCCGATTGACAAAGGGACTGGGCCATTAGACGGATATGGACGAGGCGATGGCGGTGTTTTTTTTTTCCTCCAACCCCATCAGAAAAATTCAATTGAACGCGGATGTGCGAGCGATGGCCTTGTCAGCGCACACTAATGAAGACATATGACCCGACTCTGTTTTAGAATGACGGTGCCTCCGGTGGTAAACTGACGAAATATAATATTTCTGCAGTCAGGCGACTGCCGTGCACGGTGCTTTGTTATAAACCCCAGCACAGTGGACGAATGTAAAAGTCCACTGACGACCTTAAAAACGTCTGCCTAGGTAGAGCTGTAACCATTTTTTAGACCAAACTACCAAGAATTTTAATTTAAAATTCGACGAAAACTTATTGGAATTACAGAAATGAAACTAGAAATAACATTTCGGTAAAAAGGATCTAGTCAAAATCTGTCAAGGAAGGAGTCACATTTCCGCGGCGGAACTGACATCCCCCTGAAAGGTCTAGCTTTATACAATCAAGCACAGCTTTCTAAGCGTTTCTTTTAAAAGCTTTTCGTCTTTTCGTAATAAAGAATGTTTACAACGAGAACCGGGGCACTGCACAAATAAATCTCCAGAAAGCCACTCAGTGCCGAGTTGCTTGGCGATCTCTTTGCGCTGAGAACGGTTTCTGTTTCACCTGTTAGGAGCCATTATAAATTGGACGGCATTTTCCACATTTTATTTTTTATACTTTTTTGGCTGATGGAACTCGCTGCCGACAGTGCGTGTTTGTACACACAAGCCGGGCAATCTGCGACACAAAGATAGCGGCCAGGCACCGTTTGATGTGTCCGACTCCCGGCATGATTTAGTAGAATCTCAGAGCATGCAGGCTCGGGGAAAGAACGGAAGGCGCCTCGCGATGGATTGAAGAACAAAGTGTAAGTGCTGCGAGTGGTGTGCCTTCCTTGTTATTCTCGAAATATTCCGGGGTGCGATTTTATACTGTGTACGGAAAAAGTGAAAGACGATTTGTTTTTTTTCGTCTCGGGACACCTGCTATCAGAAGCCTCACCGGTAGAACGTGACTGACCAAAAGATGGCTTGATCAGCGGTCGCGGGCAGGCTTTCCCGCTGAAAGTGCCCTCGGGGGCAAGTTGAGAATGAAAGGATGGAAACAACACCGGAACGCTATATCCAGACGAGATCCGACCGGAGCCTCTCACGCAAACATTTCGGGTCGCGCGAACAACCTTCATAAAGAATTTCGCAGCACTACAACGGTAAATGCTCACTTGTTAGCATTTTGGGTCTAAACAGAGTACATAAGGTTGGAGTGCAAGGTGACATTTTTGAGGAATGTCTGTTTCCGGTAACGATCGACATAAAAATTAAAGGCAAGCTTAAAAACTAATGATAAAGGGCACTGTAGCCCCAGTTCTACCGAAAACATTCAAGCACAGGAATGCTTCATTTCTACAGGTTGGAGTGCTTGCCAGGCGGGTACAATTAATCATGAATGCTCGCGTGGATTTTATGAGACTCATTACATCTGATTAGACAATTGTAAAGAGCCTGACAAACAGAGATGCCAGTTCAAACCCCACTGTATGGGAGAACGGATGACAAATCACAGTGCTCAAATGTTGCTGTGCTGTCACGATGCTCGATCGAGCTAAAAAAATCAGGGCGCAACACCATCATCAAAGGCATTAAAATCACGAGTTGTTCATTGTATACAGCTAAAATAGGATGGACAGTAAGTAACGTGAGATTGATTTCTGAAAAACTGAACATATGTCCCCAAAACCCCTTTCTTATCAGCTGATTCTGTCAGGACAATTTTTGTTATCTAGATTTATTCTCGTGACCCAACAGTAAAATAACTTTGCACGTAGCAATAGAAGACAGGTACAACCAAAGAGGATTGAGCTCGATACTGAGTAGTTTTTGAGACGTGTGTTGGCGGAAGACAATACAGACATTTTTACACTTAAGAACGATCTAATAAAGACTGGTATTCTGTGCCACGAAATCCCTGATTGAACAAACTGCGACTTACCTATCGCTTCAACGGGCACACAAAGGATCTTGTCCCTGTGAGCATCCACAGCTCCATTCTTAGCTGTGCTGACGTACACAAAGCAATAACCCAAGTGGTCTAGCGAGAAATGGGAGCAATCGAAGATAACGGAGGTGCCCATCACCGTGACCTCGGTGACATAGTCCAGAGTTCCTGTAGGCCGGAGCTCGAACCTGCCCGTCTCGGCGTAGACCCTGATTTTGTCCCGGTCCCCGCGGCAGTTCGGAGCGTCGAAGCTGACTTCTACGGCGGTTTGGTCTGGGCAAGGAAAGACCGTCTCCCTGGGGAACGTCACCCGGTAGCGCCCGCTCCATGCTGCCTCAACCGGCTGGCTGGTACCCAGGATAAGCCGCCGGTAACTAGAGCAGTAAATGAAAGAGTAGATGCCGGCCCTGTCTATAGTCTGGCACTCGAACTGTTCCAAATGGACGGCCGTGAGAGTTCCCACCTCTCTCTCCACCACCACGGATCCATGACTGGAGGTTATCATTTCCGTCTGGGACAACGTCCTGTTGACGTCATGATAAAGCAGCACCACTGAATTTTCGTATCGATTATATTGCATATCCGTGCATAGATTGGCCGTGGTCGTCACGGTCACCGCGATGCCACCTTCCAGGGCCACGTGCGTCCTCGGTGCTATCACATTCACGATGGGCCAGGTGACGTGGATGACTGAGCTGGTGGCAAGTATCTCTCCGCCACTCGTCCGTAGCATCCGGACCTCAAATTCCCCGGCGTGGTCGAAGTAGCTGCACTCGAAGCTGACGTTCCCGTTCGGCCTGTTGGGAAGGCCTTTCTCAGTCCGGTAGTTGTCCGAACCAGACAGGTCGCGTAGTTCCAACACCCCGTTAGGTAACACGTCATCTCTGGGTCTTTGGAACTCCACCGTGACGTCACCATTAAGGGCCACATGATCATCTGGCACCCACAGCCGATGACGTCTAGCACAGCTACCTAGTCTTATGCCTGTAAAGAAACAACAAAAACAAAATAAAATGCTGGCTAAATAAAAATGACTCGAATGATGAAATGCACTGGAACCGTTTTCAATCCTAGTTTCGTCGTATATTGTATCAAGGTAACCGCTGAGGCAACTCTCCTGTGATCGAGTGCAAAGGCCAAGGGCCATTTTTATTTGGTTATCAATAATAATAATAAATATAATGAGTGCACAGAACAACGTCTTTCCTACATCTGCAGGATCTATGTTAACAGGAAGAACGTGGGTATCCACGGTTGCTACCATGAGTACCTTTAGTCTGTTCCTTAATCATCAACTTTGAATTGCCAACTTAGGGTAACTTCTGTTCCTCATGCGGAGATATCGCCCCTTCCTCAAAAGAAAGTGAAACTGGAACAGTGACTCATTTTAGACGATCTTTTACAGATTGCAGAGAGAGTTAAGGTACAAACCATTACACACTGATGGATGAGTGCTGACAGAAAACCAACTGGTTAATTCCTGGGCAAACAGCATCTCCCAGCCAAGAACACTCCCAAACCCCTCTTGTGATCCAACACCTGTCTCCCAGACAACGGGCGAGAGCACCAGAATTACCGGTCGTTCGATTCCCTGGCACAATACAGAATGCGTCTCGCCCCAATCGTTCTGCCCACAGCCTGGCCGGTGTCGGCACTAAATCGACCGCGCATGATGGACGCGATTCGAAAGACATGCAGGGGTTGCGTCAGCGACGATCTCTACCACGGTGAGTTGGCGCGAGCCACGGGTGAATTCGAACACCGTCCTCAATATCATGATTCATAGCTGTGCTGGGTTTGCGTTTTGGGGTTTCGTGGATCTGATGGCACTTTGTCAACGAAAAGCTAAAAATCTAGTTTCCGTGGTACGGTCGTAGACACAGACATTTGCGGAAGCGACAATGGTGACGCCGTTCGACCAAAAATGAAAACAAGATGGCGTCCTAAACTCCAAAATGTTTTGTATGACATACTGTGTAAAAGGTTCTCGAAACCTCTTGCAACTGAACTGGTACTTCTTTACGATATGTTACAATCATTTCCAGCTGTTTCACTGAAATGTGGCGGTTTCATCTGTCAATGATTTGGAGAAAATAAACAAAAATACACAATACTCAAGCGAGAGGAATGTCGTTGTACGTCCGTCAAGCGTGTCAATATAGGCCTACTCTACCGACTTGACGCAGGCAATCGGCAAAGTCAAATAGGATTCAAATTTGTCAACCGTCAACGTCCTTGTTTGCGCCAATATCGATTGAACGTTTCCATAATGACCGTGTATCGTTTGGGAGTATACAGTGATTATCTCGGCATGCGCCGATATAGCAGGTAGTCTGAAACAAAGGATAAAATTGGAAAGCTAACGGATGAGGGTTTGCAGGGCCTTGCAGTAGGGGTCTCATCGAGTTGTATAACTAGAGTTCTGAAGCTCAAAAAACCCAAACCAACGGGGATTGTTAAAGTGGAAAGAAACCGAGGTTGATTGCCTCAGAAACTCAAGGGGTACAACTGCTTCGGTAAAAACTGTGAACATGTACAGACCAATACGGGGAGATGCCACAATTACTGACCTGGTGCCGAACTAACACGTGCATTCTTGGACTTAACGCGCGCGTTCATTTGGCAAATCACTACACCCTATTGATGGATTGGCCTGTAACGCGCGCGTACCACCTGTCCACGATCGCTGTCACCACCGCAATAATGGCTTGTAATTCTTTGGTGCCCAATTACAGTATACAGCTCAAGTTCTAATGCGCCTGCATTAATCCCAGAAAGAGGAAAAGGTTAAACCAGCGAACAATGCACAATACAGCGAGTCCAATAACGATACCCATCAAAAGTGTATTTAGAGTGATATTGGGATTGCTGTTCTCACTGTGGCCAGTGGCTACGTTTCGTTTTCAAACGAAAGTGTCTCACGCTTTGCATCTACACGCCAAGAGAGAAGAGAAGTATGCCATCAAATCAAATTAGCATGCGTCGCTGACTAGCGGGCTTAGGTCATAGTAGACACGGGCTAGAGTTGATACTTACACTTTCCACGTAAAACTTGCACCTATCCAGAGTCCCCGGCAGGCCAACCCGGGTCCCAAAACAGCGAACAACAAAAAAGGGGCTCGGGGGGACAGAGCCGAGAACGGTACCTCCCGTAAAAAGCTCGGGTGAGAAAGGCCAGACGGTCGAAGAGCAGGCCAACAGCGGGTTTCTGTGGCGCATTCTCGGGTGCTGAATACCGGATTTCGGTTGGCATTTGTGCCGAGCTCTGCTCCCGTTCTTTTTAAAGGCCCCAACCTGGGTGTTGTTACTGTACAATCAAGGGCATGATTTACAGTGCGTCGCAAAAGCTTTGATATACAAACCACTCAATACAATCATCAATGGTCTAACTTGCATAAAAAAAAACCCTGAACCATTTATTATCCATGCAGCTAGCAGTGGCCTGGTCTTACGCGGTACCTCATCAACTTACTACTTCAGGGACAGTTAAAGGCGCCAATTCGTGGCAAAACACAATTTATGAGCCCGTGATTTCGCCTATTGAATTTCATGATTATGTTAAGATAGCTCTTTTCCTCAAACTAGTGTATGTTCCTTATCGCCAGGATCATCAAACAGACCGTTCTTGAGAAGCACCAATAGATCATATTTTCCAAAATGATCCGAATGCAAGTGTACAATAATGACTTCACGTCTTAAGCCCCATTGCTCGTAAAATCTTGTCAGGTTTCTGGGGAAAAAATGCTGTTTTACCTGAGAGAAGAAAGGCCAGCAGCCACGCCGCCTTCCACGGCTGGAGCCCCACAGACATACTGCCGCCCCCGCTCTGCAAGACGCTAACCCACCAACTCCCGATGTACCTCCAAGTCACATTGCCTCCATTAGTCTATTCCTTCCTCCATGTTAAGTCCTCGTGCTTGATGGTGCTTGCTTCACAGCTCCTGTCCCTGATCAGAGAGGACAAAATAAACCGATCAATACCTGAGG
This sequence comes from Acanthaster planci, assembly GCF_001949145.1. The sequence goes on from NW_019091411.1 coordinate 568,220, forward strand.
GTTGCTGTCAACACGAAACAAGGAGCGTCTGAGTGTCATTTCTTTGGTCATACGTGATGTCAAAGCTAATCGGTAGATATTATGATTTATCCACACTTGCCAAATCGCGACGGAATTCACAAACCTCGCGACTTTCAAGGACCCTCTTCTGCCTCGCGTCTGTTGCGTGCCTTCCAGGAGCAGAGCACTAACGTTCTACCTCGAACAAGGCAACAGCCAGTTACAACAAGGGCAAGCGTATTGAAACACTCGAGTTGTGTCAGAAAAAAAAGGGCAAAGATCCATGGGAAGGCACGGGAACAGGAAAATCTCGCCCTGTGACCCGTGCATCAACAAGAGCTGATATGTGGCCAAAAGGCGTGGGCAACATCACCTCAGCATAGATGTTGACCTGGTGCGTCGCACTGAGGTATTGATTTCCCAAATACCATCGCATCGATCGGCACGTTACCTGTCCACATGTAGGACAAGTCTTGATGTGCTGAAAATGTTACACTGGCAACGTTCATGTTTCTTTTCATTACAGTCTGACAGTACACGCAATACGCTAACCATGCCCTTACGTTGACCTAACCCAGTCTCCCATTCATCACTCGGGAACTGTATCGCGACACAGCTGGATCGACCAGTGATAAAGCTCATCACCATCTAACGGTCGAATAACAGATGGATGGCCAGAGTCCAAAGATCTTCCCCCCACAATGCTATCAACGAGGACACTCATCAAACGCCCCAACGCTCGGGCCACCCGCCTGCGTACAGATTTCTGTTTGTTTGCCGATGTCCGAAGTTCGCCGGACGGAGTGAATTATTCGCCCAACGGCTCGTCTGTAACATTTCGGAGAACGCCGCGCATCACAGACCGTTTACAATACGGAGCTAATCCCACGTGATATTTGTAGCAGAGAGCCCTTCTTGCGGGGTAAAAAAACGAATTGCACGTACACCCTCATCAAAACTTTAGTTGATTCATGGATCGTCGAAGCAGACGGGAGCCTGCCGTATATAGAGACATATCTACTCACCCCTACTTGGGCACTTTCTCTTAATAAAGTCATGAACCTAAACCTTTCTCCCGACCGCTCATGCAGTGATGAAAGCTCATGGCTCCGGTACCGAGCGCTAAACTCTTTGAATGCACCCATCAATTAATTTATTCAGGAACAGAACAAGCGTGTTGAATCTTACCCACTCAGCGATAATGCATACACATTGTCTAGACTCTTGAGTGGAGCCGAAGACTACTATTTGCCCCGGCTTAACGGGTAAGCAAAAGACAAACACTAAGTAGCAGCGCTGCTATGCAAAGTGGAAGCTCAGAGCACCCCCTTACAGCCACTTGTCAGACACCACACGTCACGACAGCGGGGCATGAGCTGGCAACCAAGTGCTCTACAAACTTTAGTCCACCAGACAAACTTTCTCCGAACAAACTGAAAGAATCACCAAGCTGCTAAGCTTGCAATTATATAAGACTAAGTACACCATTCACCTGAACTCAACATATGAGGAATTCTACAGGAATACATTATTTGTGTTCAGCTGTAAGATTTTAGGTTCTGTCCAAATAGCATGTGCATGGGCGCAATAGTACACTGAATTCTCGTTGCAAATTATCAGCATTGCAAAATGCAGATTTATTAAGGTTATTTCTTTCCCCTAACATTACGAACTGTTGCACCAAGTAATGTATGTTATCGAAGTCTCTCATGCCGTACACAGAACACATCCCGTATGCATACTTTGTTCACAGTGTCGCCAGAAGAATAGAAATCTAAACTTACCTCATTAGAATAAAGGGAAAATTGCAATCCACACACGAGGAAGATATTAACAACATTCGGACCCAGGACTCCACTGTATTAATTTCGAGTCAAATTTATAGTAACTGTGCAAGATTGAAATAACGTGGAAAACGCCAGCTGAAACACACGCCGAATAGTTGCAAGAGGAGTACACGGTTGAAACGTTAGCTCCAATCGACTGGGCATCCCGGTAAATCGCCAAAAATATTAGAGCCAGGTCTCGTAGTTCCTGCCGCGAGAATATCAATTATGAAAGTATCAAAGTTAGCCGAACAGCATCGAGAACGAGATCACCGCTTTTCACGGACGTTGCACGGGACGACTCGGTGGGGGTAAAGCGCCGGTATTAGGGCTGACAATGGCCTCTATGCGCTGATACAGGAACTGGTGTTGGGAGAGAGAGAGAGAAAGAGAGACGTGCTTACCACGGCATTCATGCACAACGACAGGCATAATACATGTACATGTACACGACGGACGAGCAGAGCTGACAACAGGTACAAAATCCACTGAACCATGCACTGTGCTGGCTGAGACTCATGACTTCCACGTTACCTCTGCAGGTGTTACTTTACGAAACGTGAACGTGGATATAACAAAGCAATGTAAACAACCTTTCTCATGAAGTATCGTCTGTTCTTTCATCCGAGGTAAAGAGAGACAACCCACAAGTTTCACTCTCATTATTTTACATTTAAAAACTGAATCTAGAATGCAGAGATGCGATGCCCCTTTCTACATAGTGTGGCCATCACTGCATTAAAAACTGGAAGCACATCTAGTGTATCCAAGCAGTATGGAACAGCTTTGAAATCGGCCTCAAACTGAAAGGTTGCATGATTTCCAACAGGCCCTGTATTTGCTCACTCGTCAACTGGTTCATGGCAACAATGTTGCACCATTTTCTTTTCACGCCGGGATTACGAGCACCCCGAGCGCACTTTCACTGAACCAACGACTGCCGATCATGAACTCACACGGTGCTGCAGGCGATACAACTACTCACCTGTTGGCGTTTCTTGGTCGTAATATCCATACTTATGTTCGCAATGAAAAAAAAAAGACACTGAACGACCCGTCAGCATTTATCATGTCCTGACTGAGTACGGCATCATATCATGCGTATAGAAGCTAATACCACCAGGTGATAACTGTTGAAAGTTGAACGGGTCAATCGTACCGCGGACGTGTGTTTATCTCCAACGCAAATGCAAGCTGAAAAAAATGGCTATTTCTCTCAGTAGAATGTAGGCGCCCGAAACACATCAACCGTTACATGTAGAGGAGCTGATGTCACGCCTCTGCCGCTGAATGTCTATCTGCTTGTATTAAGTGTGAAGTGCACGACATGGTAGGCCCAGCAAACAAACGAATAGGTCCGACTGAACGTGATCCCCACAGTACACAGATTTGCGACTTGTCTCCGCGGTGGAGCCTTGAGCTAAGTTACGGTACTCGCTTTATTTGGGGTTGTACCCCCTTGAGGCGTCAGCCTGGGACTCCTATCCCGGTCGAAAACCCCGTCGTGCTCCACAAACTCTCAAAAAGCTGGGCCCGTACCGTAACTGACTAGCTCCTTTCTCCTTCCTCGCGCGTCACAAACACCAGCACCTTCCAACAAAAGAACTACCCGGGAGAACAAATTCTATACCCTCGAAATTTATATTATTGCTTTCATATTCCTTTTTGGGGGAATCAGTGAATTCGGGAACAATTTGGCCCGCATGGGAGAGATTAGTGAGGGATACAATAGAATTTAAGCCTGTCAACAAAAGACCTATGTGCCAACCCGGTGTCGAGTCGTATAATAATGTGCCTCGCGCAAAAAAAATTAAAATGGCGAAGTTGGGTGCCCTGCTCCAAATGTTACACGGTTTCGTCAGTATGGACACGGATAAACATGTTTTCTGAAACCGTTGAAGGTGTAGAAGAGATCATCTTGACTTCTGAAATCAAACAACAATTGGAATTTCTTGATGTGTGGGAGCCAGCGGTGATTCAGTGTATCTTTTCAATTTGCTACTTCAATACTGAAACGGAAAATGAAATAAGTTTTGCCTGTGGTAAAATATTGACGGAGTAAAAGCAGGTTCATCTTCATACATACGCAGTGAATACACTGGTCTCCATAAACTGTTCCAAGATATTCAGCTCAACAGTAAGATATCACATTGGCAACGCTGTACACAAGACACACCAACGGTCAGGACGTCACGCGTAACCATGTACAAATTTTCAGATATCAACAAAATAATGTAAGGCAAAAGTAGTCACACGAAACAATGGACAAGCGCGGCCATGACTATTATACCAATCAAATCTCGCTTTAATTATACCGTGTCACTTCACGCCTGGCAACGAGCGTCAACACATATTATTCTATCCATTATTTATACATCGAGGCCTCCTTCGCGGCTGTGCTAACAGTGCATACGGAGCTGAAGTGGGCTATCTTACAAGCCACGTGTTTGTCTTGGCCTAAATATGAGATAAAAACACCATTAGCAAATCGGTATTACATGTACAGCATTATATCTATCGCCTGTTGGTGTCTGAACCCGCGGCAGTGTGTGTCTCGGCAAAGAAACGGATATTACAATAGAAATTCGTGCACGCTGCATATACAAGTACGACAGAATTATTAGGAAGCTATAGGTCTCTGCCTCGATAAAAACTGTCGCTAGCATGATTCATTATTTATACAGAAACTTTAAAATATGAATTCGATGGAGAACATAAAATAAGAACAAATGCACCTGTTCCCTTACATGTTTGATAGCTCGGTGAGACGGCTCACTATACAACTTAACGCACAATGGCATCGCCAACAATAAATGCAGACAGAGTGCCATAATGCAATGCCTTCAGGCCAATGAAAAACCGTGTATACCTCAGCTATAAATACCAGCATTACTCACACGAATCTAACCGTGCGGGCCACACAATTGTAAAAATGATAATTACTGTTAGCCTGTCAGTTACACAGGTCTGTTTGTATATCTGAAATGAAAATGTCAACCTCATGTCATTACACTTTGCATGTACAGCCAGGATGTTTTTGTCTGGTTATTTGTTTTCAAGCATGTCACAAAGGTGACACAATCCACTGCGCGACAGCCGCTACAAACTAGAGAACACAAGGCCGTCGATACCAGCGAGTTTCGGTTTGGTTTAGGTCGGCAGTTACGCGAGATATTACAATGAGTAACAATTTGACAAGAACGCTTACCAGCATTTCTGCTTGCGCAAGGTGTCGACAAGAACTTCGTCGGTTCACTTGGTAACTCCTTCAACACATCCAATCATACCACTGTTGATCAAGTTCATATAGCGTTATTTTGCCAATGTTCACGCAGAGGCAGGCAGCAACAGGCTACACCGATACCTCCCAGCACACGGATTGCTCGCTGCGCACAAACATTTTTTTGGGTCAACAAGGTTGGAGTCTACTAACGATAGCTAGTTACGGCATCAATTCCACAGTGAAAGGGGTAAAAAAAAACAGCAAATTTCACAAGCTCAAGAATTCACCCGAGTATTTTGTCTGTCATCACTTACCAGGTTGGCCTAACTGGGCAACCACTGGAGGTCAAGTCTAACATCCAAATGGTCGTCAGATAGGACTCACAAATTCAACTGCGCTGACGAAATTAATTGGATCCGGCGGGCATGTTTTCCACAACCATCCGTGCTGTTGTGAATGTTACCAACTCACACACCCGCATGTAAATGCCGGCAATTTATCAGGTTTCTTATCAGCGGTACCCTACGCTCTATTCTTTTCGGTTCAAGCATGTGCAGCTTTAACCAAGCAGTCTTTTCTACTATTTTTTTGGTTGTACCACTGCTTTCGCACAATCCCATTACCAGATACCAATGAATGCTTTTTTAACCGAACAATACACTCGGGGGAAGTTCAACATCGTGGAGTCTATTCCACTGGGTAGTGACTGATCAGTTTGTGTTGGTATCACAATACATCATGGTAAAGTGGGAGACGGGGCAAAGTCCGCAGGTGCTGTTTGCAGTGTGTACATAAAGTTCTGTGCAGGCTCCCACAGGTCTGCATGTTTTTTTGTTTAATGACACAGAAAAAAAGAGAGAAAAATCACAGAGCAGATGGGGTAAAAGGAGGCTTCTGACAATCACACTGTCGATCAGTTAAATAATTAGTCATTCCCTTTGTGTGATTCTTTGAAATGAAAGAATTCGGCTGGGGTTGATTTTCACGCTTTAAACAGTGGAAGGGAATGATAGTTCGTGGGCTCACAAGCAGAATGGATGTGTATACATATTTGAATGAGAAAAATTACATATTCCCCCGTCAAGACACTTTTCTTTTCCTCCAAGTACGATCTCCCTGCATTGGATTAAAAAAATTGGGCCCCGAGAGTGCCCGATTCTCACGCTCAAACTTACAACACCCTGTTCAGCCCCCCTGTTGCGCTCCTTCACGGACGAACAGGATGCAAGACATGATACAGAAGAGGGGTCAAAACCACACGAAAGCACTGCATGCACTTCCTCAAAAAGACCGACTTGCCACCCAAGAACTACAGGGGTGGTGGTGGGGGGAATGATCAAAGGTTCCCGTAGGGGATGAGTGTTGACGCCTCCCTGATACTGAGCAGCCACGGTGTGATACAGGCCAAGTTCACGTTTCCTTCGATCGGTATCAGCGCTCCGCGCTATGTGCGCTGTCAACATGATGAAGTCGTGTAACAGCTCTAAAAAGTGTCTGTTTAATTTCAAGTTGGACTTACGTGAATTTTGCACAAGGCCTACTGCACTTCAGTCACGTATCCAAATAACTTGTATGCATAAGGAATATAAAAAGAGAATTATGGTCGAAATGTGTTTGAAGAGTACAATATTTATAGCAGTAATTTCGTCCCATATACACTCACTATAATTATTGAAAATAAAAACCTTCCACGGAGCACTGAACTGAGGACTTACAACATGCTGCAACCAAGTGAGTTCCTGATTTCACTCTTGATGGGAAATATTTACGAAGGCCCTTTCCGACCGGACAAATTGTCTCTGTTCCACCATAGTCCTTTCTCTGTGGTTCCATTCGACCAAAGCACAAGACAGCGGGAGGCCTTTGCCGGCGGGGCCGGTTTTGTGGCGAGCAATCATGCTCAGAACGAGACCTGTGGGAAATAAGCTGTGCAACGCTGGAAACATTTTTTTCTGCCTGCTCTCAAGATCGCAAATTGGAGTGAAATTGGAAATCTAGTACTCGCACAGGGACTCTGTTTACCTCGCCACAGCTTTTCAGGACCATGTTATTGGCAACTGCAGCATTGGGTTCTTGATGGATTAATTCCGTCCAAATGTTGAGGGAGATTTAAACTTGTTGTATAAATTCACTCCATACACTCACGTTGTACTGACCTTTGGCATACATCAGCGATCTTGGAGGTAATTTTGTTATTTTAAGTTGGTAACAATTAATGAATCTTCAGGAGGTCTGCTCCGGCGCCTTCCCGTGGAAGAAGAGCAGGAACAGAAGCGTACTCTCAAGATGGCAGCCAAGCCAGGAATCCGTGGGTCACCGCGAATCTGGCCCCCAAAAGTGATTACGTAATCGACGGCAACACTCTCCCTACTGTTCTCGCACACGAAAGTTACCACTGACAGCATTCTACATGAAGATATTATGGGTAGCGAAGGAAAAGGTACACTTTCAACAACATCATAAACAGCAACCAAGGGCCAAGAATGATAATGAAAAATGCTCCCAAATACTGTTTGCCAACTGAACGAGATTAATGGTGAACTGTGCATATTAAGCGTTTCTCTTTACAGGCCTGCCCATCGAACGGAAGTCTGTCAGGTGGAATTTTTGAATACCTACATCCTGTTTTGAAACTATCCAACTGGAGAATCGGGAATACATGTACATTAATCAAACGGGAGCAGAGTGCGTTCTGCCATCAAATCCCGGGCGAAACCGGTGCCTCAAGTTACTCCAAAGTGCAGTGACACTATGCATGCAGACATCCTCTGCAGACACAGACTGTGTTCACATGACATACAGTATAGTCTGGACCCGGTGCCATAAACAAATATATGGGTGTGCACCCAGTCAGATTAGGCGGGGGCAACACTGCGCTGGAGTCTCGCGGGATTACACAAGGTTCCTCCGTTAGAGTGCGAGACAAAGAACCTGTACTTTTCTTTGACATTTTGACGAACGAGCCGGGCGCTAAGGTTAAGATGCCAGACTTTTGACAAAATTACCAAGGCTCACGCAATGACTTATTTTCTTCTCATCAGAGAAGCAACATTCAAAGTAAAATATGAAAACCCCAATGGAGGCCCGTTTTGAACCTCGGTAGAGAAATGTTCGATATGTCTATTCTCGTTGATTCCTGAGAGGAAAGAATCCCTTCAAAGACCTCCACGATATGCACCAAGCCGTGTAGTCGTCACGACCAACATAAAGTTGAAGTCACCTCATACGAAAACGTTTGAAATTTACAGCACCGACTCTATTCAACATTGGAAAGCGTGCATGCAATGAACTTTCTCAGATGCGCATTGGGGACAATTCACCTCTCTAAAATGTATGATAACTATTCGAAATCATGTTTTGTAATGAATAACATTTAAAATTGCCCGTGTAGCTCTTGACAGTTACTCTTTCAGTTTAGAAGAGTGCCATAATAGTTTGCCATGCATATGGAAATTTACATCAGCGTAAAACAGTGAACACGCCAAATACCCCTTGGACGATAAAAAATAGATAAGGTTGGAAAAAAACCAACAGTTACACAGGAATATGTTAAATAGGGCCAACTTGCGTGGCTCCCTTAAGCTGAGCACCGGTATTTTATGGTACAATTCTCCATTATGCCTTATCCTAAAAATATTTCCTTCAGAGTTGCAGTATAATGACTTAGATGAAAGCTGACAACCGCCCGAACACTTTTCCCGGGTGGCAATAAAATATTCACAATTTCACTCTTCGCAATCAAGTCTCAAATTTAGCCAATGGGTGTACGTTATTCATTTTTTTTCTGAACGTCAAAAAAGAAAATAGTTTCAGCTGCATCAAAGAACCACAAGGTAATCCTATAAGCCGGCAAAAATGATAGCAATCTTTAACCTTACCCTATTTTTTTTGTTTACAAAACGGGTTCGAAATTTCATGAATATAGGGCAACTACCTCTTCGGCCTGACCCCTAGTCGACGTGATGGTGCGCTGGGCACGGGAAACGGGTGCACTGGGGTCCTAACATGCACTTTATTTCCATCCCCTTTCCTTCACCGCCGGCTTAACTCCATGGCTTCACTTGTCAAAGGTTTAAGCGGTACATTCCCTCGACTTTAATGAAGCGGCGTGCGCACGTCACCTTTCGCTTTGGCGAATTATGTCCTTGAATTTGCTATCTATGAATAATGAGCTTGCAGATGCCAGCAGGTGCGTTCCAGGTTTGACAGGTACAGCCTGGAGTCGTCCCGTATAGCCTCCTCCGAGCAAGCAAAACATAATTACCATTTTTTAGGCTACATGCAAATTAGCAGTGAATGAGTTTTCAATAAAGTGGTTCAAAGCATCAGATTCATGCAACAGAAAATTAGGCCAGGGACTATTTAACAATATACCAATTTGAATTGTATACTTGAAATATCACCTTGCATGATAGAGAAGTGCGTAGGCCTCTTCATAAGACACACGTAAGGTAGACTTTTTGCATTTAATGCTACTGAAAATGGAAAGAAGAAATCGAAGATGGCAGCAGCACAGAAAATACCACACCAAGACACCAATACTTGATGTTAACTAAACACCTTGTACAAATTCCCGAGTCTCTTTTTAAAAGTTTGAGTACAAATTAATCCTCAGGCGACTGCTCTCCTGAAACTTAATGATGCTAAAAACAACACATGAGACGAATAAAAATGAAATAACCATCACGAAGTCAACAACAACAGGCTAATATGGATTATGTTCCGTCTTTCCTGTCACTTGCTTGAAGTCTGCAGAGGGTGTGTACATAAAGAATCATCGATTTTCCCATTGCCTTCCACGGTTAGGATATTTTATGCTTCAGCGATACGTCCGCCAGTTTAAATCTGTTTTTTTCTCGACTTGCCTCTCTCTCTGTCTCCCATGCATTTATACCTTGCCCATTATTGCCGGTCACTGGACAGTACCGAGATTGAAGAGATTTGTTTTTTCCAGCAGGGGAAATTTCTATAAAAGGGACCTACAGAGAGGCAAAGATTACATGGCATTTGGGTACAACATTCTACACGTATAAAAGGAACAGGGCCACATACAACATATATATAGACCAGGGACGGATCGTCAAAGTGATCTTAAACTCAACTTACTCAAAATTCACTGGCTTCTCTTAAAATTATCATACAGATTTTCTACCTTTAGAAGGAATCATAAATGATTATAAAGTATGTTTTCTCGGTTAGTTAGCTCATTGGATAGCCTTGTGTCGCTATTCTCCTTTACTCTGCACAATTATGAGGCGAATTAGTCACATGATGGCACTTTTCAAACATTAGTGTTACAACTTCGTTTCCAATATCAACAGTGCTATAAACAAGTAGATGCTTGAAAGAACAACATTCAAGGAGACCACCGAATTGACATCACAAAACGAGGAAACGAATTTTCATATTTGTCGAGGGTCACCCGCACTCTCAACAGCGGCCCTGACCGAGTTTTCCTCACACCATTATTGTGCGGGCCGTCCGTGCTCATCAAGAATTCATCGTTTTAATTTAACCGACACCAGTCATGATGACGTGGAGCCAACGAGATTTGGAGGCTTGTACGGAGGTAGAAAACACCTATGAATGAAATTATAAACGAATACCATCATTGCCCACAAGTGTAGGTAATAATGAGGTACACATCAGGCAGGGACGACGTGACACTGGTTCGGACTTCACACTGAAGTTAGGGGTAAGGGTTAACTGATTTGTCACTACAGAAAAATACTGAGAAAATAATATCTGAAATTGATACTTTATTTTCATGTATTCCTGTGAAATTGGAAGGAGAGTATTTGACAGCACTGACAAAAGGATTTACGTATAGCTCTCAATATGAATGGAGACACTAGACAGTTCTGAATTTACTGACAGGTAAATTCTGCGGGTCATAACGACAAACTATTGTTGCTAATCCTGAGGAATGCATCGATCTTTTCCGATCCCTGGTAACCAAGACATCCAATTATCCGTAATGCATCACAAATGACGCGTGACCAAACGAGATGAACAAGCTAAAGAGAACCACAAAGACACTACGACGTCAGCCAGTAATTATAACGAACAATTGACAGACAATGCGAACATGCGCATCTATAGACAAGGCCATGGTTGTTGCCTGTGACGATGTCAAGTGCTCAGAAATCCTCTTGTGCTGAGATCGTCTTTGGGTTAAATGCACATGCGCAAAAGATAGGTTTCGACTACAACCACAACACCGCGACAGTCTGAGAACGCCACGGATGAAATATGCATCCATCATCCCTCCCTGGACCCCGGCAGGGCTTGCCAAGGAGACGAACGGTCGGTGTTTTTATGCGCGGGATGGCGTCGGCACCGGTCTTTGATCTCTTGTTTTTGCCGAAGTGCGGCCAGCCTTAAGGGCAATCATTGGGTAATGTCATGCTTCGTCTCATGAAGTATTTATTTTTTCTCCTCTTGCCTATCAACGCATCTTTGATGCAACGGCTGTGTGGCATCAGCCCACTCCTCTTTCGTCACACCTACATCCAACACACGTATACCAACCCCTCATTGATACCGATGTTGATGATAGAGAAAACTCAACAATTGGATACAATCCTTTTCTACCCAAGTATTCCTTGGAAGAAGTCCTGAGACTTCATCTCGATTTCTTTATGATTAAGCTCATCCTCGAGGGGAAAATGCTTGATTCGTACACTAGAGGCGGGTTCCCGCCGCATTATTCCTGAATAATCCCCCGGATGACTATTCCAAAAAAAAAAAGTTTCATTATTACTGCAACTGCGCCTGTACTCGCGGGGGGATTTTGGAGCGGGAAAACGCCGGTACGAAGCGACTGACAAAAGAAGTTTGGGAATAAATCAATCACGATTAAACATGCAAATGACCACATCGGCTGCTTGATTCATGACTCACGCATACCTCAGTCACATAATGAAACAATGTTTAAAAACAACTCTCTGCAGCTGCCTCTCCGTCCATACTTAATTACAGCAACTTGAGTGTGAAATTGGAGCATTTCACCCCAATGTGCGTTTGACATGTTTGTTTTTCACATTGATATATATACTATCCATCTTTCTAATGACTTTCAACGACAAAAAAGCAATTAGAATGCAATGGAGATGTTGAGTGTAATTCTACTATACTATACTATTCTACTATAATTTTATATTTGATAGGCCTGATATAATAATGGCAATAGCTCGAAGGATTAAAATCGAAAACGTTCTACAGCAGGAAGTAAAAAAACTGACTACATTAACTACTTGATTTAAAAAAACCGTCAGTAAGGCCCGAGTACCAAGTCATTAAATACATCGCTTAGTCATTTTCCAAGGCTACCGGTACACAAATGGCTTAATTTTAAGTGTTTTCTGACTGGTACATATTATGTAGTAGGATGCAGTGGTCTTCAGGACTTTGAGTTCACAATAGTTAGACTGAACTCAGCTGCAAACTTGTTTAGATAGCTTTGGACATTATTCATCAAGCAGCGCTGAACTACGACTATCAAAACAGAGCCGTAAAACTAACAGTACACCACGCACGCACTTCATTTGGAACGACTTGAATATCAAACCCGACCAGACGTCAACAAAATGCTTAACTGTACAAAGTGGTAGGTTGCTTATCGGATTACGCTCTGCATTCGTAGATGCCACAGAGCGCTAAAATGATGCCATTTTCGTTGATGAGATGAACCTCTGAAGTAAATGAGCCAATAGTCTTATCGGATGAATGAGCAGTGGACAGACGATGTGGTGGAAGACGTGGCTCCTGCGCCGTCATTCGTTAGTGAGACGGAGCTCGTGGCAGATCAGCCAATCAGTTAATTGAGTGGATAAATCCGCCGATCTGAGACTGAAGCAGAAAAACAGCTTGAACGCGCCATTACATTCGTTATCCACGCTACCGTTGTCGGGCAGACGATCATGGCGCATAACCAATGCGTGCTCTCATTACTGAGTTAACGATTATGCATAATTGAATTGAAAATCTGGTCTTCCTTTAGGGATTTTGGACGAACTACAAATGATCCATTTCGGCAAAATGCACAAACTATTCTTTACTTAACAAAAATTATGGCCATTAGGCCTACGCCGGACCATTCTGGTAAGTTACAAAGTGGAACTTGGAAGTTGGAATGACCACAGCCCAACACAGTTCTAAGTGCTTAACCCTGAAACGCGGCCAATGTCACAAGCTTGACTGCAGGACTACCCACACTCACAGTCAGGCTTCCCAAAATGACAACCTGCAAAACACACAGCAATTCATCTTTCAAAGTGCATCATTTCCTTGGATCTATGCAACACATCGTTGCGCTTCCAGCACAGTCTCCAAGTGTATTCATTTCTATTATATTGTATGCAACGATATCGACAACAAATCTTTATTTAGTCCAAACATCCAATTGCTCACCTTTTTATCATATCTTCGCAATGTCCGTGGGGTCAACTTGCGTCTCAATCGCCTCGCCTCCAACATCAACCACGATCACAAAATAGATCGGCTGTCAATTGTCCCAAATCTTGTTCTCGTTTTTCAACGGCCACAAGGACACCAAGAGACGGAAGGAGGGGTCGACAACTTAAGGAATTTTTGTCCGGCCATTGTTTAGTTAAACGTAAAAGCTGACTTTTACTAATCGACACCGGGTGACCCCGTAGCCCCCTTTCAGGGAACCAACCCTAGCCTAATCGACCCGCCATCGACAGAGGTATCACCTTAAAAAGAGTCGTTGGGCCGAGAGCTAATAGGATACACGGTAATTGATAGTCACTTGTCTGATTCGATTTTTGAGAGATCTATAGCGTCTGGCCAATTGTTCGTAACAGCATTTCAGCTCGTTAGTAGATTAGACGATCTTGGTATCTTACACTCTGTCCAAAATGAATTGGCAATGAGTGTTTCGAGTTCACAATCCGTAGATAGAAAATGAGCATTGAGGTTAATGGATGTTCCTTCCCGGGAAGTCGTGTTTATTGTTAAAACGTGCTTACTGCGAATAGGGGATTGGGTCCCAGTTTACTAGAGATAATTATAGAAAAAACACAAGAATCTAACAAACTACAATGTCGTGAATTCAATTAATACAGCTTTCGAGAAAAAAAGGCTATGTCTCACAAACAAGCGAGCAGCAATTTCAAAAGTAAGACACTTTGCTGCATGTTTTTGTTTCCTAGTATCGAACTGACACCTATTTTTCTTAAGCGTCTTTTTTACGCTCAGAAATGGAGCAAATCATAAATATTACAGAATCCCCTAAATTAAATCTTCTTTCACATTACTCACCTTTTTTGAGCCTCGAACAGCAAGATCTTCATTCCGTCTATTACCTTTACCATCTCGATGACAGAAAGACAAACGGAACGGCATCGTAAAACACTCTTCACAACGCATTCCTACCTTGTTCTCCCCGGGTTTGTGTTGAATGAGCAACCCGCTGAGCCGATGGGGTCTTGCCGCGCGCCAGTCAATGAACGCTGCTCGGCAGTCAATGGAAGCCCCACCCGACCAATCAGCGGCAGCTTCGCCTCCCAGTTGCCATGGCGAGCCGGAGCCTCCAGAGCTGGCTGCGCATCCTGATCGCAGCCCTCGCTCGCATCTCCATTCTGATGCGCTGTCGAGGAAAGTCAAAGTCACTCTTGAAATTCTGTCAGTCTGTCCTCGGAGCTCTCCGCGTAGCCACCGTGCGATGCACTGCAACGTGGCGAGTGGACGGCGGCCAAAGATGACGGAACGAGCCCCGCGGTAAAAAATAAAAAGGAACGGGGGAGAAAAAGTGTCTTGGGAGAAAGTAACAGGTTCAACGTCCGGCCGGTGTGCATCTCAAGCAGCAGCTAGGCCAGCAGTTAGGGCAGTGGCTTCCCAGGCATCGATTTTCTCGTCCATTCTGTGGCTGATCTTGACGAGATTTTAATTCCCAAGGTGTGGACGGTGAGCTGACACAATAAGCACGCTCCAGTAAACCTGGCCGGCGGATCGCAA
Source organism: Acanthaster planci (assembly GCF_001949145.1). The sequence goes on from NW_019091411.1 coordinate 583,250, forward strand.
GAGCGCACGGGACCTTCTCTCTCTCTCCCTCGAGCTGTTCGCGCGTAAATTTGATCGCCGTAATGAAGTTATTCCGGGCGTTTGGCTACAAAAAAAAAGGTCCCGCGGAGTCCAAACAAGAGAGAGAAAAAGGAAAGCAGAAAAGACTACACAGGAAGAAAGACTACGGGGAGGGAAGTGCTGTAAGGTATCGCCTATACCTGCCTGACTGTAGGATGCTTTATATTCCGCAGGGAGGCAAACAAGACCCAGGAAAACACCCATCAAACCCACGTCCTTTCCGCATCAAATGAAAACTTAATTTGCCTTACGATCTAAACTGATCGACTTCTAGCGACATAACATGTAGTTGAAGTTGCCGTGTTTATAACTCCTTAATTTTATCTAACATGCAGCATTCGAAACAGACACACGTAGAATATTCGGTGTCGATGGGCTAATTAATAATGTTGTATGCCGTGATAGTTATCCCTTGTGTAATGTGGCTCATTAACGTTGTCACTACCAAACAGCGAGCTATGTATAATCATTATGTTCAGAAAACCCGCTTACACCGGGTCTACATTGCATTTTAATGCCCGAACAGATCAGATTACCTGCAATGACACATTCTTTGTTCAGTGTAACTTAAAAGCGCGATATTTTCATAATGCACCGCGAAACTCCGATACAAAGAGAGTACACGAGATCCAAACGGATCAAATTCGGGGCTGGTTTATAGCCCCAAATTTTCCCCCGCCAAATTCTCTAGTTTCGCTCCCCTAGGCAATCCAATATTGTCACATGAATAAATATGAAACACGCCACAGAAGTGCGCGGGGGAAGACTTCATTAACGGGCACTTATATGGATGAGTTGGCAATGACAGGCGAGTGCAGCTATTGTGGCCGAGGGGTTGGGTTACTCGAAATGCTCGGCAACTTCTTTTGGCACATTCTGTTTAAAGGGATGGTCTCGCGCGCAGTTTCCGACCTTGCTCTAAACGACTCCCCCCTCCCATAGTGCAACCGACTCACATCACATAGCCGCCAGTTTCTGTTTATACGACCAACGATTTGATCCAAATGATAAGAAACAGAAAACTTTCCGAATGCACACATTAGGATCAACCTTCCGAGGATGGCAGTTCAGTCGGACAAAATCTGGAGGGCAAATTTTCCTCACTGAATCAAGTAACCTCTTTAACATTTACCGCCAGTTATTTCAAATGGTTGTACTTACGATCGACCGCCGGTGTTGCGATGAAGGAATGATTATGTAGAGATTTGACATGAATCATGCTTTTACCAGCAATCCTGTCAAAAGATGCGCGCCATTCTACATAAAAAAGGAATGATATAATCGTCACTGGACAGGGCATCCTTCGCCAATGCATGAATTGGGTTGTATCCCCGGACCACAGTCTTTCTACATGAACAGTGTCAAGGCTACAGCCTGCTTCTTTAAATAAGTCTAAATCCAGCAACCACCTCATCTGAATTTCACCACTCTCTTGCAACCATCAGAGAGGAAGACGACAGAAAATCCCATAATTGATTAAGAACGCCTGGCATTACACTTAACCTAAAATATATAAAGCAATGCATCATGGCCGACAGACAAAACAGTGTCATTAGGCATTCACCTGTAGGGTCAACGCTCTGTAAATGTACCTCAAATTGGCGCCAGAGCCCTTCGGTGTAGAGATATTAGCTTGCCCATCTTTTGGTAAACGACCGGTGGTGAGTGTTGTCTCAAGACGATCTGAAGTAGTCGTGGGAGAGGGGACTATCTCGCAGATGTTCGGCTGAATAACAAGCCCCGGACTGAGTCACTGCCGAGTTTTGTTGTGGGAAGATGAGAGGTGAAACCTCCCATGGTAGGCGCGAGGTAGCCACGGTGGATAAATATATACAGTCTCTGCAAGTTGGCTGATGTAGCGGGCTTAGCTTTCTGTTTCCACGCACATGCTCAGCATGATTTCCACAACCGAGAAATGCCATTTGAAAAGCATTAATTTCTACCGTGGCGAAGTGCACGCCTCTAAGTGCTCGTTCAAGATGTTTACACGGAATGCACTTTGGAATCACATCTCAAAACATCCCCCGAGTAGCACAACCGCGCATAAAAACTTCCTGTTATCGAAATTCCACTGGATAGCGATCCCGCAATGCAAATCAAAATTAATGATCAAACAAAAGTTCAGTATCCCAGTATACTACTTCGGTTGACTAAAACATTAACTTCAAGCAACTGGTGCTCGGGACTAGCTCAGAAATCCCATCCACTCTGAATCATTATAGTTCTTAAAATATTTCTCATTTAATAATTTAGCTCCTACTGTTTTTCTCCAACACGGAATACATTCATGGTTTCATTTTTTTTTCAGAAAAAAAATCTACGAATTCCAAACCTGGAAGATTTAACAATCGTCTTGACTCAGACGGAATAATTTTTTAACCCAACGAAACAGACACGCGTCGATTTGGAACCGAATTCCCCAAACATTCTCTAACGGGAAGATGAGCAGATTTGAACCGAGAAATGTTAGCAGCGGCCCCTGGAAAAACTGCTGCATGCCTCGGGCTAACTTCCTTAAACCGCCCGCTACGGGCTGCTATCGGATTGCCAGTGTCCCGACCCAGCAGAGGCAATCCATCACAGCTGGGGTGGCTGGTTTCCCGCCAATAACTAATCACTTCTATAGATATCATATTGCTCATAATGCCGGACCACTAAGAAAACATTTGCCGGGCTGCACACAAAATCGATGCCAGCGACGCGTCTTATCACAGCTAACTTGGCCAATTTGGCAATAGGCCTACACGAGCTTTAATAATGCCAGGCAGTGAACAACTCTAAATATTATGCATACAACAAAATTGGCCAGGTACTTTTTATTTTTAATGTTCAGTCGTTTTGTGCATCTGCAACTCTTAAGCATACACATTTTTGTTTGCAAATCCCTTTTAACTTTTTATCATCGTGGTATCACGTAGCCTATCAATATAAAAAACGTTAAGTGGAAGGTGTCTAAATTCACCTTAGAAGTACATGTGTACTATACTGCCATTACTTACGAAGACAAAGCTGGAAACTAATGCGATGGAAATACAGCATGTAAGTTAAATATGAAATTCTTCATGTTTTAACACATGTTTACAGCCACAAATTTCTTCCTAGCTGCGAGGAAATGAAAGAGAATAATTTATCAGCAACCACAGAAGAATTACTTTATGTTAAAAGCTATTTTCTCGATGTTCAATTCATTCTGTACAAACCGCAATGATGCTCTACCAGTGGCAGGCCGCGTGTAATTCTAAGGAAAATCACCCCAAGGGACTTCGTTGCATGTAACAACAACCGTTACGAAAAAAGTCCCGGAAGCGTGACTGCATCGCAATTGGCCGTTCGACAACACACCATGCACGATCTTTTCGCTCGCGTCACGACTTTCCTTTTTTTTGTCAGTTAAGCGAAAAGGAAATTTAAAGGTCTAAAGTTCACTTCAAAGGTACACGCGAATAACTAAAGTAATACATGCCGAGAAATTATGCACTTTCTCCGATCTGGCGTTCGAAGTATACGTCCAAATACTTTGTTTGTTTATTTGACAATTTCCACGGGTACCACAAAAGTAAAAACAGCCAATAACACAATACAGCAGAATACAAAATACATGTACATGTATATCCGAGGGATTGTCAAGGATAACACAAAAAGCTGGAAACAGCTCATTTCCATTATTTCCATTTCCTTTTATCATTTGAACTGAATACCTTAGCGACACGATCGGGTGTTTCGCAAGTTGGGTCGATTATTTTAAGCTTCACAATGGTTTTCCGCTGGAAATGTGAAGGTTTAATTAATCTGCAAAGTAATTCGTTCACCATTCTCTGTATTAATAGAAGTGTCTCGTTTCGCATCTTTATATCAAAATGCAAAACTGTTTCAGATGTGGTTGAGGTTTATCGACAACGGCTGATTGTTAACAGCCCCTTCCTTTGTGACTCACCTCTCTTCAGAACCACTCCCCCATATCCCAGTAATGGCCACAAATGAAACCGACGCTGAGATAATGGAAAAATCAAGCCGTATAAACGTCCCTACCGGCCCACAACAAATAAAGTGGCATTACACTGGCCAAAAAAGGGGAGTCGGTCAACAGTGTAAGACGTGGGCCCCGGAAAGAAAAGATCCAGTGGAGGCCTTTATTAGATTCAGAGCTTCGATGTATCCACGACAGTATGCTTCTCTAGTCCAAATATGACCAGCCGGTCTTGATCACACTTGAAAACAGAGGGGCTTTAAATTAATTCAGAACAAAAGGAGGAACTCTTAGACGTGCAAACTCCTGAGAAAGAGAACGTGCTCTGTTCTTCAAAAGCACCACTTTCCACTGAGACAGTTATTCACAACAAGCCTAGTGTGCGCGCCTCGAATTCCCAGAAAATGCATCAAAATCTCCTTTAAAAGTGGTCGACAGACTGGAAACTCGAGAGGGCGCGTTTTGCATTAGATTCCTCCACGAGAATATGATGAATCATGCGAAAAGACGAATCACATGGAAGCCTATCGGGTTACGAGACACAGAATCCTATATTCCCGTGTCGCAATTAACGACCGACCGTTCATGACCAACCAATTACGATCACCACCCGACAGTTCATGTCCAAAGATTAATTGATTAACAAAAACCCTCACCGAATCCCGGCGGCCAAACTAACAACCAATAATCGCACATCAGTGGCGGGCAACGACATATCACGCTGACATTTTGTTTTTATTCACAGTCATTCCTTCTGCACCGTCGTCATCATCTTCTCCACACCCCCCCCCAGTCTCGTCGTCCGGGTACAGGGAAGATAATAGGAGGTATCGTTGCCTTCTCCGATGTCTCCGAGTTGACAGACGAGCATCCGAGGACAAACAGAGGCTTGGCGGGTTGAGTGAGATGCTCACTATTGATAAATTTGTTCATCGTGACTCAGTTTTTTTTCTTCTGTTGTTGTCGGGGACCGTGTGTCCACTCGAGTAGGCAGATGCTGGCTTTGGGATGTACAAACCGCAAACAATCACTTCAACGTAATATGTCTTTCGACAGCTTCCACGGGCAAGAGACATTAAAACGTTGCGATGAGGTCGGGATGTGACAGGACCAAGGGGGGAGCGAACTGACAAGGAATGGGGACAAGAATCATGTTTATATGGGGTACAGGGCTGGAAGATAGAGGGGAAAAAACAGGGCATGCCACGGAGGGAGAGCAGGATAAGGAAAGTGGGACACTGAAGGACGAAGAACAACGCGTGTAAAACGAACAGGAAAACAAACTACATACAAAGATACACGACCCCAACCGAATCCATTCTCTGTGTGGTGTAATCTGTTGCTGCTGACTGCCATCAACGCTTGAAACATCAAAAAGAAGTTAGATTGTAAGATCGAATTGAAAAAGAACAAGAAAACGCCAAGTTATAAATTAATACTCCAAATACAGTGAAGAAATTACACAGAAGGTGTGAAATACATGTAGTATTACATAGATTTAAGGTCGGGCAATGTTGGACTAACCTCAATTTGGATTAAGCCGGTTGAAAGAATGACCAACTTTTTTTGGGGGGGGGGAATCTACACAAGTGCCAATTTGGGCCAATAATAGGATGCAAAATACCCCCTTCTTTCAAATTCCCCTTACTTAGGAGGCAAAGGCGTTTTCTATACAGTCTACAGTAAATGTACAAATAACAGCCATAATATTCTGCATATTACATTGATAAGACGCGGGCCTTTGCGTTATTTGCGAGACAAGTCAACGCAGTCCGCGCACTTCAGACGGTGCGGTTTCCCGACTCATTTCCGTTCGGCATTGAACTTCAGCCGGTCGCTCCAAAGACTGGCTCATTCTTACTAATCGATGGATTAATGGTCGGCGATATCACGGCTGACATGACAATTACACTAGCGCGGTCGGCGGGCTTTAGAGCCAAGCCCAACTACGCTGAGCTGGGGAGAGAACAGGCCCCACAAAAACATGACCAAAAGAATATACTCTTTTACAATTGAAATGGTCTGTGTCTCGAAGCATGCGTGGAATTTAGAAACTTGCCCTGTCGTTGACATTCCACTTGTGACGGCAGTTTGCATTCTAGTCAGCGGTAATTCGCAACTGAACGGAGGAGATTCAAATTGATTGTGTTTCGATTTAATTGAAGCCCTGGCTGAAAACGAAATAATGCGATGGCGGCTCCAAATTATAGATTGTCACAATCATCAATATGGGGGACTTATCACAAAAATACCCAACATATGCGAGAAATGGCAAAATTCACCGACATGACAAAGGAACTCTCCTATGCAAACAAGCAAGATATGTGACTGCGATCAGTTATTTCTATTTAAGAAGAAGGCCTGCAGTTTTGTCACGCGTATAGCTTACATTTTATGATTACAGAAGAACGAACAAAGTGTCGGAGCTGGCACGGGTCCTGTACCTCCAAGGAAATTTGTTTGATCATTAGATTGCACACGAACGAAAAGATTGCATCCATTTCCGATAGGACTTGACGCAACGAACGACGGTGGGAACCTTTAGAAAGCAAGATACCTTTCGAGGACGTAAACGATCAAGTTTGTACTGTTTCTGTTACTTTATATTGCACCATGCAACACTTCCGAACAACTAATCGTGTAGTGGTCGCGGTCTCGCACTGGCATCCTTTCGTTCAGTGGCGTAACTACGTACGGGGGCAGCCCCCTCCCACCCATTTAAAATTTCAAACTGTGCAAACCAATGAACAAACCATAGCAAAGGTGTCCCGGCATTGCAACCCTACACGTGGAAATAAACCCAAGATGGCCGCCATCCATGTCAAAGGTGAACGGCGCAAGAACTGGCAACACCAGGCCTACGTGCCTTGAGGCACGCCAGCAACCCCACATCTTGACAACTTCAAGAGGTGTTTGCCTAATGTCGGCACACGCCCACTCGGAGAGATCTGCCCTCCAACACCCGGCTCTTGCCTCCCAGTGTCAGAGGAGCACTCATCGAGGAAGTTACTCTGCCAGCAGCCAGCCCCACACCAAAAGCCTAATGGCTCTCATGCCGACAGACAGGGGGAACTCAAGACACAGAACGAATGAACAACACGACAATATGCCTTATTCACGAGGCAGCCATTTTGATCTTGTTCCCTGAATCTATTATATTCAATGCAATATGTTAAGTGGGGTGGTGCCAGACTGTTGGGGTTCCAAGCCCCACTTTCCTTTTTTTCTGTGTTAATGATGCAAATCATCACAAAATTTAAGTGATTCTAAACGTAAAATGGTATGAATTTGATTAAACTTTAATTTCGTTGCTCATATTTTTACTCTTAGGTTCGCACACGTACATGTACTGTATGTGCATGTAAACGGACTGCTTCGCTACTACTATTCAGTATAGTATTTTCCCCGTTTCAAAAGTAAGAGGCAGTTGTTGTAAGCAGTAAGCAAGCAAAAGAGTACCTCTTGGCCTTAACTCTCCAGAAATTGCTCCTTAGCCCCACCTCCATTCACAGCCAGCGCAATTAGCAATTCAACGTGTCCTAAAGCAGGCATCGTTATGTATAATGCCAGCAGCATTCACTCAGAGTCGACGTCGTAGCTGCATTGTCTCATTCCTCAATCCACCGACCTCGCTCTTGAATACAGAGAAGTCCCGATGCTGCTGGAAACACAAAGCTTGCTTTCCCGTCTCACGGATATCTTTCCCTACGCCACTGACTTGTGTGAAAGCTCCGGCTTCTGTATAATTTGTATGGCTTCTTTGACACAATAACGAAACTGTCTTGATTGGTGAAGCTTGGACGGCCGTGCGGATTTGTAAAAACTGAAGAAAGTCAAACGCATTCTTCCTAATACCCACTGGCCCTGTCGGTTATATTTACTAATACTTGACGTGCATTGAGGATGGACTCATATTTACTGCAAAACTAGCAAGACCTAGTGTATTTTGTCAATTCACGTATGGCATGAAAGCTTTATGCTTCCCCACAAAGGTTACACTCAAGCGAAAATAACTTGAAAGCCCCAAATGTGCTCCCATGCATACATTGCCTCAAACACGCCAAGTGATTTTATCCCGTGCCAAGGAGATGAGTGAAGGGAATTCCGTAATGAACTTCGGCGATGTCACGTTCTGTAGCCTCCCGACCAAAATAATTTCCTGGTTCATAAAAATACTGGAGCCGTAAACAAACTCTCCCAGATTAAATAAACTTAGCCCGTGCGTAACACAGTAGATATAAAACTAGTTTATATCGTTATACACGCTTACAAGAAAAAACGCATTGTAATTAGGGGAACCATCAGGGAAAACCTGACACGATTGATATTATATTCCAAAAACTGAATTGCAGGACGTGTAGAAAACCGTAAAACCCAGATCATCAAAACAGGCTAAGTTATGTCACTGTATATTAAATAAATGGATTTAATTTATACAAGAAACACTTCGTAACGTACTCGTGCTTCTGTTGCATACATGGACCCGAGCAAGGATTCATCGATCGTTGCCAGTAATGAGAAGGCCGACACTCGAACGACAATAACGCTGGTCGTCCGGCTATGCAACGCCTCGACGAATTTGTGAAAGCGCTCATTGGTATACGAGTACTGGGTGGATCGGCCCGTAAGGGACATCGTTAACATTGGGTGCGTGCACAACTACCCCCTCTACCGTGGCGAGTGGAGAAACCGGACTGAGTCTTGGACATGATTGGTAGCTTTATGCGCGCATACCCCACGGATTTACGCGTATTCGTGCTTAATTACAAAACATTACTCGTGCGTACCCTGTGCCGTACGCGCACGTACCAGGTCACTGGCATACGGTGCGTCGGGCTAGATCGTTGCTGTGTAAAACATGTCTTGTTTACACACAGAGACCTTGACATTTTGTAGTAGATCTGAGAAAATAATGGCTGATGCACTGTTTTCAACTGTCGGACGAAGCTGGAGTGAACATGGGTTCGTGGTGGTGGTTAACCAATAATCACGCATCGATATACGCCACTGGGCCTTAGAAAAGGGGAACCGTACGTGTACATGGCATACCTGCCTGTTTGACATAAGGCAAAAGGGTTGGCATATATAAACATTCAGTCAAAATTCAAGATTAATTGTCCGTGTGACCCCAAGTTAAACATACCAATCCCGCTGCGGGGAATATTTATGACACGAGACTCCAGGGAACACAATCTCTGCCAGGAGGAGTAATATTGTTGGTTATTATCGTTCACACTTTTGTTATTGTTGACTGCAACAAAGAATGTTTGTCTTCAGATTTTGGGCCGCATGTCTTTACTCGCTGGCCAAAGTTCGTAAGTCGTGCTATCCAATCAATTTAACGCAAACCCACTGAAAATTCCTGACGGGGCAAACGGATTTCATTCCTGCCGTGCACATGACAAATGTGCGGTTGGATTCACGCTACACATCCGTCATACGATGAAGTGACAACAAAGCAATCTGTCCACGATATAATTTATAATTGACATGCTTGTGTCTTCATTATCAACCGGTTGGATCATGTCATTAGTTGAAAAGCAGCAGTTAATCTGCGCTTGTCATGGTGCCACTTCAGGTGATTTCCAAACCCGAATGCTGCAATGCCAGGATCTTCAAAGTAGCTTGCGGATTTGTCACTGAGATAATTATCAGGCGATGTCCAAATGACTTGGTTGTAGCTTGAAATTGCACACGAGTCTGCGGCAGTGGCCGAAGCCACTTTCTACAGAGTCGTGTAATTTCAAGTCGTAGCCTTTCATAGTGCTTTCGTATGCATCTCATGCGGATCACTGCAAGAGATAGGCCCAAACGTGGATAAGAATTGGACGCCATCCAATCCCATTAAATTTAATTTTCCACCAATTTTCCTTTATCTAACCAAGGGTTTAACCCTGATGAAAAATACTGCGATCTCTCTTATTTGACTGTAAGCTCACAGCAAGGGGGAACCCGGCGGAGTTAATTGAAAGCCCCCCCCCCCAAAAAAAAATCATGCACCCTGATTCTCCATATATAAACAACTTTTGATAGGCCATGGTCCTTTACAGGAGACTGATAAATAACACTCCTCCTTACAGCATATTCACTTCGAATTACGCCGGGTATGCGGCCATATTTCACTGGAGGGCCGGCGTAAATGACTACGACTTGGTTTCATTAAAATAATTCATCAAAGCACTTCGGGATCATTCAAAGAGAGGGTACCGCCATGCTGCCTTCGGCACTGACGGGGGGAAATTGCCGATCGCTCTCGTCCTAATTTATCAGAGAGGCTCCGCCGGACTCTTGAGCGTGGTCTCATTTCGTCTCCTTCTTGGCTGGCACGGACATGGATTGCTTCGGAAAATCATTATCCTGTTTTGCTAGTGCAATGTGTCGACTGCAGGCTCAAGTGGTTAACTTTTCCACTGGGGGTGAGATGGGATGGGTGGCGGGGACGACATACAGTGGAGTCAGAGGCAGTGTCTTGATGACTTGGCTACGGCTTGCAATTGATGCACAGCTGTATGAGAAGTGCCTGCAGCCGCTGCCATAAATCTACCAGAATATTAAGGAATCTCAGTGTACATGCGTATAGAAGACTTTCCGTTTCGTGATTTCAGACGGTCGGCGTTCAACTTTCACAGATGTGCATGGAAATGCGCGGGCCTTCAAAATCTCTCACCATTCTTGCGCATATGAAACTGCCAATAGAAGTACACAGATTCGAAAGTGCACACGCCTCCACGGACATGGTTCACTTCCTGAAATGCCTTTGCCCCTCATGTTACATCATATAAAAGTCTCTATAAACTAAGCCGATTAGGCGCCATAACTCCGGTGGCGCCGCAGTCACGTGCACATTCCTCGGTTTGACGCGCGCGTGCATTTGGCAAATCACAACACCATACTGGTCGACGAGGCGTGTAACGCGCGCGTACCACCTGTTCACGAGCGTTCTGCCATGCCACCGCATTTATTGTTGTTAATTCTGGCTGTCGAATGACAATACCATTTCGCAATCCTGGCTACAGAGAAGTTGCACTGTTCGACTGGGAAACATGGCTATGATTATCCAGCAAATTGAGGAAGTCATTCCATATCTTCAAGTAGTAAATTGTTCATGATCGATATTAAAAAACGAGAGGCACTCTATTTCACCTCCATCCAGTCTCTAGTCAGGTACTCAAAACACCTTGGGTACACGCTGTTTGCAGCCGACTGTTGCACCACTGACCGCTATAAGAACACAAAAACCCCAGCCGTGACTCGATGAAAGAGGCCCGAGCCTAGCCCTTGTATTTTGATTGGAGGGTAAATATTGAATCTTCAAGGGGCCCAATTGAAGGTGGGAATTTTACCCTCAAGTAGACCATTCTGAATGTAGCCGAACCGCATGGGAATGACAATGAACATCTAGACTCAGTAAAAAAGTGGACAACGGTCGAACGACGGGCGCTTTCTGTTGGCATAACCTCCATATAGAAACGTTGTGGTTGGTCTTCAAACACACAAACTGTCCATCACTCACCAAAGTCCACTCGCACCATGGAGGAAGGAAAACAGACGAATTCGTTGAATTGTGGAGAAGGTCAAAAGTATTGTGATTTTTGATGGCCAAATTAAACCCGAAAGTTCTCAACAGGAAAAAGGGAGATAAAAAAGGAACCTCCGTTCAATGATATTCACCGACGACGTCACTCAAACTACACTTGCTCGTAACAGGCATGTACATCAAATATTGCCAACCATGCAGTTTACAGAGCTCATATAATAACCGAAGTTGAATGGTCCTGTTAGCTAGTATTTTCAAGAAACACTGCAAGATTATTTTTATGGAAGAACAAAGAATCACATCGGAATCATGTGCCGGTAATGAAACTAATACAAACTGAAGGTAACGGGACCACAAAACTTTTGCTTTTGTGAGGTTTTGGTCAGCGCTATGTTAAAATCTCTACTCTGGACTATCATGCTCGAAAATCCAACAACTATAACCTAACAACTTACCGTGGTGTTCAAAAGTGAAGGATAGTCCAGGAAGCCTGAGGTTATTGTCGCGATCTTATCTTCCCAGTGAGAGCACGGAGATTACATTCGACAGACCACACACTTCAACACGCCACGCCGCAGCACGCGAGCGTCCAAATCCCGCCAGGTCACGCTGGGGACATGGAGTGACCCGCCGGCGATTCTTCTCACCTTTCCTTCGACACCCCCCCGCGGAGTTCACAAGCAAATCTCACAACCGCTGTGTCAACAGACACAACAAAAACTGACGCGGCACGGGTCAATATATCAGCCGCTTAGAAACGAATGGTTCAGGGGCCATAGATTGGCCATTATTTGACACAAATTGTAAGATTGGGTGACGACCCTTCACTTTCTTTGTCAGTAGGATTTTGTTGGTGATGTATGTCACTGCTGGGTCACCCCCAAAAACAATTTGTTAAAATCCACTGTAGATGAGCACTTGGGTTGCGTCATTCCACGCGTGCAGATACAAGGTGTATACTTCTGTTATTTCCAACATGGAGCAGTTCAACAACGTGATGTCCCTAAAACAAGAAGACAGAGGAAGAACATCACACGATGGCAAGTAACTCCTAGTAATGTTCAAATCAAGTATCCCCTGTATGATGACGAACGCCGCTCTGTACAAGTGAACTCATGTCTCCCAATATACATGTACAGTACGTGAGTACGATCACCAGCAGCGATATCATTATGTGTGACACATTTATAACTTCAGTTATATGGCCTGTAAGTTCTCAGCTGATCAGCGTCACCTGCGCTCGCCAACAGGGCGCAGCTTACTGCCAATATGTTTTGACATGAGACATGAGAATGGAGCTGAGACTAACATCCACCGTTCATCCAGAGAGCCGGTCGATCTCATTTAGACGGAAGGCTCGGCGAGAGGCTTTAAGACTCGCCCCAGAATAGGGAGACATCGTGCGGACCACACTGAATTCCAGTCGTGGGGCTCTGTGCGTGAGCGTGTCGCGAATCAGCTCACAATACATCGTGGCCTTTGTGGGCGAAATGGAGATGTCTTATTGTAAACCAACCCTGATATCCGTATCCACACACGAGTTCGAGTCACCCCTGACCCTCTCACCGTGCGTGTTCAAGTTTCAAAGCCTTTGTGTTTCGACTACACAACTCTCTGAACTTTGAGCCCGCCGATAAAACTCGGTGCCATATTCGTCGTCATACTTTCAAGTATGCCTGCTCGTTTTTCCCCTTTACTCCTATCAAGGCCAGCAATCACTTGTACCGAGCGACTCAGCGAGCATTAGTGGGCAGATTACCCTCATAAAATAGCACCTTTTATTGGAGTTGATTCAAGCTTACACACGGGATCGATTTTCAAGGGTCCATAACCTGCTCTCAATGGTACAGCTACGCGAATAATAACCAATACACAGGCAACCGCTGCAATGTCCACAAAACCACGAATTGATTGATATCCACGGTGCCGCATTGTGCAATAAAATGCAATTAAATTAGTGAGGAGCATTTCCGCTGGAAGAAATAGGATAAATTCAACGATTGTTGAAAACTTCCAAGAATATCTCCAAAGACTGAGATGGGAATCGCTTTTTCATCCAAGTGGATTGCAAGTAGGTGCTAATGCGTGGACAGTAGCGGTATTCTGTTAAAGCTAAGCGAAATCACGTTTTCTAACAATTTTAATCGAGTTACACCTCAGACAGTAATTAAGGCCAACAACTGAAGCCAATTTGAGGCATCCTGTAAAGATTTAAGCAGATTTAAGTTTATCCGATAATCTGCCCTGTGTTGTCGTCTAGGCCGACTCCTTTCACCGATGACACAAAATGGCAAACGTACCGTTGAAATAAGCTGAGCCAGGTAGCCGAGGAGATGCAGCTTTCAGGGAAGAAATCCCAACAGTTTCCAAATATAAAAGGTCTGGTCTCCGCAACTTTCACGTATATGTATTTACTCTGGAGTGCATCCCTTTAATATTTATGAAAAATGGTCTTTGAAATTTACACTTACAGTGGTCCTGTCTGAAATGGCAGGATTGGAAACATAAACGATAACAAGATTACGCTAATAGGTTGTAAGTTCTCCAAGTTCCATTGGGGGAACATTTATAACCGATCATAAAAATATTGGACCTCAGGCTGTGATCGACTGATTTCACGAGCCCAGCTCGTTTTCGATTCAGTCGCCTTGAAGAGCGCCCTCGCGTGGTAAGGATTCTACGTAGCGTGGCTTCTTCAGAGGTTGATAAAATAAAGTTACAAATACAAATGTTTACAGGCCACACACGATTTCACTCAAAGGCAGTTATAGCATATGTTTGGTAATTACTGGTGAAAAGTGTTATTAAAGTTGTGAACAAGTTGGTGAGGGTGGAGTCTATTCATATGCTTTTTTCCAATTCAAGGTATTTCTAGGGCAATTCTGTAATTTTCTCCAGTTTCTAGAGCAAAGATCTAACCTATAAATTCATGACTTAAATGGCAGAAACTATAATCCGAGGACAGTTAACTGTATGCATCGATAGATAAGAGGGAAAAGGGCAGCCCTCAAGAAGGCAGAATTTGACAGGACTGTAGTTCCTCGTTATTAAGAACTATGTATGGGCAACACATCGTTCAGGAGGAACACTGGCACATCTAAATCCAGGAGTATATCGTAAAACTGTACAAGTCGATTGAAAAATGGTTGGTGGAGAACACATGACGATGACAGTCGTATTTACTTTGCGTGTTGCGCCTGCCTACGTCATGAACAAATGTATATCATTGGTCACTCGGAGGAGGATTTATCACCGACTCTGTCAGCAAAAATGTGTTAATGAATTTTCCGGAAGCTATTAAATCCCCTCGCAGAAACCGAGCAGAAAGAGGAATTGATTTGCTTAACTCAGTGCTCTTCCCCGGAGGTGTTATTAAACAACATCCATGTCAGTGCAGTGGCGGGAAGACACGGCGCAAGAGAGCTTAGTGGCGGGAAACCATCCACTCGAGAAGGCGCCATGAGAGTAATGCCGAGACGTGATTGTGTTTCGTAAAGGCATTCACTGGTGAATTAACGAAGGGGACTGGAGAGTTACCACTGCGTCATGGTACTGAGTTGGGGATGGGGAGTTCGAAACTTCGAGTAAGTGTTAGAGGACAACGAATTAAATTGTAAAGTTCAGTTCTGGTAAGCAGTGGATTAATTGAGAGTAAGCTGGCAGCTCCAGGACAGCTTTTTTTGGGGGGGGGTACAACTTGCTGCTACGCCACTGCTGTCGAGACAGTTACAGAACAATCGTACTTTGTTCTTTCGACTGATAGAGTAAAGCGTCTTTCTTATTCACGCAAGCTAATTCCGCGTTGAAAAAGCTTTCCCGCGCATGCGCTAGGTCGCTCTGGATGAGGGTGCAACTCCAACCTCAATGTCAGAGCCCTTAAAAAAACCACTCACTTTCAAACCTGATGGAAACAGACCTGGAAGCAATGGGTTGTAAAACTGTTCCTCTTATAACACCAAACAGAAAAGTTGCTTTGCAATATTGTTAATGCCTATAGCAACCAGATCGGGTTCAAAATGATGAGATTAAGATGTGCAATCGTATGTATTATACTCGCAAAATTATGACCAGATGAAAACGGCAATCAGGGTAATATTTCAACATAACCTCTCCTATTCACACGTAACGCACTCAACGGCTTCAAACACACATTTTGGGGGGTGAATCGGCAAATAAAATGTCATGCCAGCCTTCGGTCAGATACTGTCATACACGTGCCACTAACATTGCTTCCTGTACTGAACTGATGCACCTCTTCATATACATGTACTGAACTTGATAAAAAGGGCATCCCTGATGATGCTTATCGTTCGTGGGCCTGAATCTTCCCGACAAATACCCAATGGCAGTAATGAAAGCATTATGCAGATGCACGGCTCGTGCCCCGGAGAACGATTAACAGTAATCACACAGGGGGCACAGTATGGGGAATAATTACGGGAACTTATCAAACGACTACATCAAAGGATGCGACTACGATCGTGAATCCGCTTGCAGATCGTCGGGAGATTAAAATGATTTGCGCGAGCGCGAGATTTCACGATAATTCGTAAAATACTGCAGATGGAACGGCACTGCTAAACGGGTATTGTCGCTGTGATGTCCTCTTGGGTTATGAGAAGGGGGAACTGTAGGAACACGATAAGCCGTTGGTAGGGCAATGGAGATGAGCTGGAGGTAGCCAGATCAATTCCCTGACTCATGACTACCGAAGATAGGGGGTGGGGTGTATGGTACCAGTCCAGCTGTTTATGGTGGTCTCACGAGACTTTTTTTCCCCATGAAACCTACAAACATGAATTAAGAACGCGGTTCATATCCCTCCTGCGAACGGAACTTGTTTGCCAATTCCTGCCCCCCTGTGCACAGCGACTGAATAATGCTCAACTCAAATCTAATGCAAGGACATTACCACCGCCGATTTTGAACACTTTATAAATGTCTCAGATTAATATGCAAGTCAAATGAAAATAATAAAAAAGGCATCCAGGGGCGACTTAAAAAGCCGAATCCGATCAGAACAGGATGCAAATAATCGAGCATGGGGAACACCGAAAAAAGACACGAACAGAATTAGCTATGGAGACGGAATAGAAACCTACGTGTACACATGCCAATGTACATGTACTACTATGTCGGCGCAGGCAGAAATTACGGCCAAGGTGTAACCACGGAACTCTTGAGCTCCAAGGGGTAGAAAACACCCCAATTGCGACCTCTGAAGATAACCTTAACGCTTGGGTGGGGGCTGGCACAAGGAAAAATGAGGTAAAGATACATTGTCAGAGTCCCCCCCGTCCAAAGATCGCAAAAACCTTGACAAGTGCCATAAACTTAAAATATATATATGGGTAATTCTACAAATTAGGGGTCAAAGTTTTTGCGTCCTCGTCACGTCTGACAAAACATTTTGTAAGTTACGAACTCATTTTAAAGAGTGACTAAATAATACAAATTACCTGCCAAGTAGTAATAGTTTAAATTTGAAATCAAATTCCGGTGATATTTGCATGTCAAATAACAAAGGTCAGATGTAACAAGGACACGCTTTTGGACCCCAAATTTATAGAATGACCCATATCCATGTACACGCACTTCTTTTACATTGTCTTAAGGTCATGCGAGGGACACGCACCTTGTGTGTGTGTGTGGGGGGGGGGGTTCCTAACAACCCATCAGCGAAGAAGCGCCGAGAATCGTGTCTGCTCTCGCATCATCACCGAGGAAGAAAAAGTGCTAAAGCGGCGAACATTTCCATCATAGCACTTACCGGTTCTCGGGCGGTCAAACTTTGGCCATTTCGCAATAATTAGCAAATTGGCGACATAAACCGCGAGCAGGCGATAAAGAGATCCGGGAAAAACGACGCGTGATTGCTGTAATGACGCCAGAATGTCGGCCTTGGCCGTGAAGCACACCGAAGACGAATGCAGGCATGCCTCTCCATTTCCATATGAGGAGCTTAACTTGATGCCTGAAAACTGCATAATCGTTGTCACAATTTTGGCGCCTTAGTGTCCCGCTTTGCGCATTCGTTTAGCTGTTAAATTCGAAGTGCAAAAGTTAAAGATTTACGAGCTAACGCTTCACGTAATCACAAAGACAGCGTGGTGAATGTCTACAAGACTTCTTTTGCACCACTTTATATTTCTTTGCGCAAGTAATTCACATGCACGCAGAGACAATATCTTGCAGCATTTACATGTACATGTAGAAGCAGTATGAACGTAACCCGTTCATGTACACGCGTCAGTAATCCCAGCCTCGGGTATGGATGGCGAGAGGTGTGACTACCGAAGTCCCACCTCGTTCGAACAAAATAAATTTTCAGTGAGGCGGACTGCAGACGGGATTCCAATAGAGTGTGGATCACAAAGAGGCCACGGTCACACAACTTAAGAACTTAAAAGGCAAACTAACCATGACAGTTTCTTTAAACATGTAGCGACATTCACTTTAAAACCACAGTAGTGAGCATGTACATGCAAATAACACATTTTTATTTCAATTTCAAATAACAAACATTTTGATAAGCATTTAACTTTAGTGCTTACTGCAATGAAACAATCTTTGTAGCCAAAGTTAACATGAAGCTGGGATTTACATCACATTTACATGGGGGATGAGAGAATGTTTTGCTGTACAAATTGAGCATTAAAAAAACCCATCCACTACCTCTTACTTTCAAATAATCACTGTCGAACCTTCACTGCAACATCTAATTCACAGACTAAGTCAAACCCAACCGACTTGAAACTAGATGATGTCATCGGTGAAGTGAGCGCATGCAGTTCCTTACAGTCTATGGCAACTTTCTGATAAACTTGTATATGTATGTTTTTTTCTGAAATCAGTCCCGAAGCAGATCACGCTCAAGATGAAACACACTTGAACTCAACCTTGAGGAAGATTCTCTGGTAGATACTATAGGGTGCTGTCTACTTCTGCTGTCTGGAACCGAGTGAGGCTTGCTGAATCATTTTCTTCTTGAAACTTGCACTTTATCTGTGTTACTGCTTGAATCTTGTACTTTTCTCTTTATCACTGCTTTATGTTCAACTGTTGAGATTCAGATTCCAGGTTCAAAGGCGAGGGTGTGACAAGTCTCTCACTGCACACATTTCGCGGGTTGCTTACTCGTCGTTGACGTATAGCGAGGGGTCTTTCCTCTTTAGTTTCTTGTTTTCAGTTGACCCGTAGCGATAGATTAAGTAGCCCAGAGCGAAGGCTGAACAGAGAAGGGAAGAATCGGTCATATTTGGTCCAACACAGCAGAAAAGGGCTGACAGATCTTTTCAACATGGGCACTGCATCAAGGGGTTGGATGACGAACAAGTAATGCATTTCATACACAAGCCTATGGAACAACTGTGCCAGTAGCAATCGGTGTCCACTTTATGATACACTTTAACCCAAGTAATCACCTTGTCATGCAGCATGAAGTATGATATTGAAGATATGGAAAAACTGTTCAAAAACATCTAATTTTAAAACCTTTCAGAAGAAAAATAAATTTTGGGAAGTCCCTTGGAAATAGTTTCTGTCCTGGATTACAGTAGTGAATGTCGAGAAAGTATTGGATCTGAAGATCCTTCATCCTACCCTGACCAATCATATTCATTTGTACAGCCATGAGGGCAAGTTTTCTTGTTACAAGGTTTACGTCTTTTCAAAAAAATTCTTTATGTCCCTCCGTAACTTAATGGGGAAACAAATTCATATTTGACAGGGTCTCCTCCCCAACAAGCTAATGCATAAAGTCCACGGCTTGTCTATCATCCAATCCCATGTTGCAATGAAAATGCCAAACTGGTTTATCAAACACAAATCACTCACAGCACTCTGCACTCACAGCAAGAGACAGACACATTCCCGGATTCTCTCCAACAACCTGATTTACACTTACGTGGGATAACTCGGAAGACCTGCCCCTTGAATCTTCTCCACATGTTGGGGATGCCTTTCTTGAAGATGCCTGCAAAGGGGTTCTGCTCGTAGGGGGACAGGGAATAAGTGATGACATTCCTGTATCTGGCTAGCTTGCCAAAACGGTGGTCTCCTCCCATGATGATCTGCTGTCATAACACAAGCAAAAAGGATTAAAAAATAACCTGCAATTCTTCCAACAATATTTCCGGTAGATGAGAGGGGGAAAATTATTTCCTTGGGAAGATGACCAACTTTACAATTTCAGAGACCTAAAAAATTCAGATGTCATGCACCAACAGGCCCTCCGCTGGTAAATTAAATTTCATGCACTGCTGTCAAAAAATTTTATGTTTCCGTCAGATGCTTTAAAAACCCAGTTATGAAATCTTAAGGATATCTGGAGTAGCCAGAATTTTTGTTTCAGAAAGTAGAATTCTACATGCATGCATGTTGTCACCTTAACATGTTAAACTTGATTCCAAATCCTACGGGGTTAAACCCTCCCAAAGATGATTTTTCTGAAATACCGGGAGGTACAAGATTGCCTTCTAGAAACAAGAAGGCACCCTCAAGCCTTAGTAGAGGTTCAGGTTATGCAATACAGAGGATTCACAAGAGTGCGCCTCAAAGAGTTTCCAACGCACTGGCCAATCACAATGCACAAAATCTGTCAACCCAAGTGCGTTTGGAAAGGGTCAACAAATTTTGCGCATTGTGATTGGCGAATGCATTGCAAAATCTTGGAGGTGCACTATTGTAAATCTCCCATTTTGAAAAAAAATTGAACGGCAAAGCCACCATGGCTCGCTGCTTGTTATGAATCTGAATTTCTTTCCCGTAATAACAGGAAAGACAGGGACATCCAAGTTATACAAAATAATATATATGTAGTTACTGAATTAAACAAGAAAATACTAACCAAGCTTCATCAAAATTTTTACAAGATTGGTTGCCATACGACTGCAATACAGATGTACAAGGCATTTTATAGAACTTAGCAATAAAATTCATTATACTCTAGGAGAAAAAAACCTAGTTAATGCTGTGTGCAGACTGTGTGTTGAAAGACGCCTGTCGTTTAAAAGTAAATCAACAAAGACCACCACCAAGGGAGATACAGGTACAAAGGCTTCACAGTTCTTTACAGGAGAGAGGAACGCCTATAGAAGTTGTGTAAGATGAGTAAAAACAAATGAGACAATAATGTCGAAGTAATTATTTGCTATCAATTGCTCCGGAGGGTAAAAGTATGATTGATATAAGTCTATTATAATGGAGATTAGAGGCGCACTTTATGCACACATGGAACACTTTCATTTTTCACCTCTCGCGTCTTACCCCTAACCCACCTCAATCCTCCAAAATCCTACAGATGCTTTTGGAGGATTTGGGAGGATTGAGGATGAATGAGTATTTGAATATTGGAGGATTTGGGAGGATTGGAGATGAATGGTGATTGAAACATGGAGGGTTTTGGAGGATTGAGGATGAATACTGATTTAAAAGCTGGAGGATTTTGGAGGATTGAGGATGAATGGTGAATGAAGTACTAAAAATCGGTCACATAGCGGTGTGTGCATATGGCCACACATTACACTGTTTATAATATACATGTACCTATCTACATCTACCATTGTTCACTGCTGCTGGTCATAAATTATACAATTCTCAGGTGCAGAGTGTTAAATGTCTGCTTTGTTTATTACAAAAGCAAAAGCCATTAGCCAACTCTGCAAAAAAATAGCCTCAGCTCAACAACCAAACTGATGTGCCCAACCCCCCTCCCCCCCCCAAAAAAACCCCCCCAAAATCCAAAGTAGGGCCACAGGGGATTTTAGAGGATTGAAGATTCAGGTACCTTTCATTTTGTGCAAAAGCCCCCCAAAATGGAGGATTTGGGAGGACTGAGGATAAATGCAGTTTTTTGAAGTTGGGCAGTTGGAAGATTTGGACATGTTGGAGGATTGAGGATGTGCCCTGGTAAAAAGACCCTAGTGGGTTAGGGCATAGAGCTACCAAACACAAGGAGTAAGAAGGAAGTCCCTACAGACCGTAATCTGATTAACTGCTCCGGTTGGCTCCATAGGCAAGGCGCGGTTACCGGCCCCAGTGTTAAAGACCCTTAGACATTCTTTGTACACAGTGATCGCCACCGCCAGGTAGCTGGTAACCCACATACTCGCCGTGTTTTGCTAAGGCATACTGGAGTAAATAAATGGTGGAAAAGATGCACGAAGAAGCTGCGCAGTTCTCTTCAGTAGTTCTCAGGAGTCAGTGAGTGATCTCTACAGATGCGCTCGAAAATTCCATATCAGCAGTGGTTATTTGGCAAAAGTCGGTCATTTTTAAAGTCAGTTATGACATTTTGCAATTTTGGCGGTAGAGAACAAATACCTAAAATATGAACTGCAAATTTTATATCATAAGTCGCAATCCTAGTGGTTCCTACAGTTAAAAGAAGGTGGAAACATGCCACAGGAATGCATTTGACAACGTGGTGAGACAGTTGTGGAGAGACAGTTGTGGACAATGACAGAAAGGACAACAAATCTTCCCATGTTTTTCTGTGTTTTGTATTTTCCTCTGGACCAGCTACATTCTTTCAGTTTTTTTGTGCGTATTTTTGGAGAATTTGTATTAGTAATTCTGTTTATCGTGAAGAGAGACGTTTTGGGCATGTAAAGACATAACCATACTTTCATTGTCATTGGAATATCAGAACAATCACTAAAATTATCGAAATTTAAGTCTTCGATGACAATGGTTTCTGTCTCAAGGCTGTAATGTTGAACATGTGGAATTGTTACGGACACGCATGCGCTGCTCGGTACTCACAATCCTTTGCAAATGTAACTCTGAGCATTCCTTACAGCCTGCAAGTGGTGCGGAATTAGATTTGTCCTTGCAGCACATGCACGTGGTGGCGGTTGCCATCATTGACCCTTTTGATCTCTGTGTGTGCTGACTCCTTGTGTTTAATAGCTCGATGGTTAGGGTTACCGGAGCAATATTTTTGGCTCAAATTTCACAATAAGTAAACTTAATCAAACTCTTATTATTCGGATTCATAAATCTCAGTTTTGTGTTTTGATGAAAGTTTATTTTCATCCGATTTTCCGAATTTTTTCTGATGCACAAAATGAACACTTAGAACGTGCTCAAAAATATGAAAATAATATTTGGACACGCTTGTTGATGGGTAGGTGAGCAAATGGAATGATGCTTTACAAGAATTTATCAACTTTAAAGAAGTTTGAAAATGTTAATGAGCGATTTTCTGAGATTTTTCTAAGTGTGCCAAGTTTGGGAACACTTAGCCCCACAAATAGGGCTGTAGTGGCTCTCTTTTACAATCTCTGTCTCTTACCTGTTGCCACCACAGCCCTACTTCAAGGCATGTCTTAAATGCCTGAAATCCGAACTGCAGGATTGTCACAAACTTTGAATCCTAATATCTTCCGAAATGAGAACGACTCAGAGCGTATTCCTCAGAGCTTGGACTTTCATACGATTACCCTAAAGCTTTCCAAATGCGTAAATTTTCTGATGTATGGCGCCTTGAAAAATCCGGACTACACTATGAAATACTGACCACGGTTGGTGCCATTTTGAAAAACGAAGGCGGCACTTCATGTGTCTGAGGTCAAGGCACCCGCCAGGTGCCGTAGATGAATAACTCATGTTGTCAAAGTATTGCTTAGTAATAAGTTGCGCGCCCTTTGCTAGTGTACAATACGCCCACAGCACGTGTGTGGAGCATGATATATACATGCATATTAATGTTATTCAAATTCAATTTCATAGGTTCCTTGTTCTTCTGTGATGTAAGGTATTACGGGGAACCAGTTTTGTATGGTACAACGTATACCAGAGCGCCTGTCAGGTGCCTTGAAATCCGATGCATGAAGTGCTGCCTTCGTTTTTCAAAATGGTGCCGCCCGTGGTCAGCATTTTATAGCACAGGCTGAGGTTTTCAAAGCGCCATACATCGGAAAATTTATGCTTTTGGAAAGCTTTCGGGTGCTCGTATGAAAGTCCAAGCTCTGAGGAATACGCCAATGTAAGTAAAATTGTCGAGTCGTTCTCGTTTCGGAAGTATTAGGATTCAAAGTTTGTGACAATCCTGCAATTTGGATTTCAGGCATTTAAGACATGCTTTGAAGTAGGGCTTTGGTGGCGACAGGTAAATAAAGATTGTAAAAGAGAGCCACCACAGCCCTATTTTGGGGGCTAGGGAACACTTAGCTGAATTCAAGCCCAACATGCCCAATTTCCTTACGCCGACATTTTTGGATTTGTAATTCGGACGAAATTTCAGGACACTGAAATTGTTCACAAATGTTCAACACGTTTAACCAGATGAATATTTCAATGAAAAGGTTTGGCAAATGCTGAGAGGAAAGTTAGGCTAAGTGAAAGTCGAAGTACAGTGCACCGCGTCAACGTTACGCATGTTAAGCAATGTTAGGCCAAGTTGCTGATTTCACGAGTCATGCGTCAAAAGGAACTGCAATTGAAAGACTAACTGAAAGTGAAACGGAAACTTATATCAGCTCTTGGAATGTTTAGCTACATGAGCAATTTACAAACCTTCTTTACCTTCAGCTTTTAGTCGTAACAACCAAGACTTGCGTCCTTCCCTTAGGTAAGCGACAGCAAAATGGCGGAGTCGTTCCCGATTCGATTCCCGAGTTTACAATGACCTTTGACCAATGAAATAATTGTACTTTTAAATTTCATTGATTTCCAAATTTCTAAGACTTACAGAAGATGTTGACATTTTTAATAAATTTATTAGATATAAATATTATTTTTTATATTTTAAAATGTAAATTTTTAGTTTGCAACCTACTTAATTGTAATAACCGGAAATGTGTTGCTTTATGTACCAGCGGACCTATAAAGGGATCTTCCCCATTAATGTTCTCGTCGTTTTCATTGGCATGCAGGCTCCTAATTTATTTCTCCATGATTTAACGTAGGCGTATATCCTACCACTTTCGAAAAAAGAAAAAAGAAGAAAACAAAAAAAACACTATAGGCAAAATTTAACACCATAGATTTCCTTGCATAACAATGATAAGAACAGATTTTCTAGCTTTGCTCTGAAAAACCAAACAAATCATTTGGGTGTACGAATTGGCATTCGAGATGATCCCGTACACTATTTCCCTTGCAGGATTTACAATGTAGGCGTGTGTTTGCTGTATGCTGTTTGAGAAGATGGGTTGAATGTAGTTCGCTTAATTCCGTCTTTCTTGAAAATGACATAATTTAGTAACACAACCATGCGAAGCAGAAGTAATTCGGGTGTACGACTTGATTACTACCATCGTCTGGTCACAAAAACCATCATTTCTCACCAGGTAATTTACCCATTGTGATTATAGGACACGTCATGAACTAACGTTATGATGCAAGGTGTACCTAGCCTGTGGCTACGCATCGATGCAATATTTGGGCGCTATCGGTTGATGCTCGATCGCGCTGTGCGATTGGTCAAATCATGGAGGATGGTCGAACCTAAAATATGAAATCCCCGACTTTACTTCCCCCTTTTTAGAGCAACCTTCGGAAAGCATGGAAAAAGAACTTCCATGTGCGGACAACACTTGACATGCTTGATGCCCCTGTGCACAAACCTATAGGTCATGAGACTTGTGTAAAAAAGTCTATAAGTATGTAAATGCTTTGGAATTTTCTCAGCTAAATGTCACTTTTTGGGACAGCACTTTCTGATGGCTGTTATAACATTTTACAAAATGTTTTAAGGGAAAATTGGTGTTGTCCATAGGCCAATATGGACATAATGGAACTCTTTCCCG
This sequence comes from Acanthaster planci, assembly GCF_001949145.1. Next base: position 608,568 of record NW_019091411.1, read on the forward strand.
ATCTTCCACAGCTGCGAAAAGAAAAGTGGACAGAAAAAAAAATTGGTTGCTGGCAAAACTGTCAGCAAGTGTTGCAATAGATCGACAGTCATGACAGTTTATTATTATTATTATTAATTTATTCAGGCAGATTCAAAATATACAACACGCAATATACATGTACATACAATAAAAATTATATCCAAAATTTATATAAAAAGAGGATCAACACAGATTGAAAAAGGAGGCACACATGCAAATGGTCAATCACTATAAAAGACGAGGAATGATTAAGCAAGAGACAGACAAGACAGACGTACACAAGTAAAAAAAGAAGAGCACAATGCAGGACTGCCTTGGAGAAAAGCAAGAGTGAAAAATATCACCTTCGCCAAATGGGTGTGCCTCTGTGACCCTGCTCAACAATCAGTCAGACACACCATGGAGGTAGAATACACACAAACAAAAAACGAGGGACATCACAACGACATCAACACCTGTCATGTAGTGATTGATAACATGGATAAGCCAGCAGTAAGGGAATACAATTAACATGCCCCAAAACATCATATTCAGCAGTGAAACTATTGAAGCATTTACTCAGAAGAAGTTAGAGTTTTCCAGAGCAGTCTCAAAGAGTTTGTGCACAGGTTGTCAGATGATATCTGTGAATGAAACTGTTTCCATAGCTTTAACTTCAGTAATTTTTTCCAATGTCGGCATAGAACCAAATTTGTTGGATATGATCTGTTGATCTTATTGCACAGTTCCATCATTCCTTTAATGGTGGCTCCTTTAAAATTTGTGGAAGTCAAAGATTGTTCTCAAAAAAGGAAAGCAAAGTTGAGGATATTCATACAGGATCGGCCAATCCTGCAGACCGGTAGGGTGATTGCACCCAGCATAATGACAAAATTCCCCCTTCGCGATCGAGTGAGCCCAATATTACTTCATGACTTCATAAGCCTATCAGATTAGAGCTCATGTATCATTGCTGTATTACAGCCTGCGTCATTGCCACCTCCTTGCAATACCTGTACTCGTCCACTGTTTTATGAGCCATTGTAAGAGAGGGCCAGTGTGGAGCGCCCTCACATGTTTTGTTATTTAGATTAACATACACGTGACAATGAAGTGTTGATGGTCGAGTTCGGGCGGCCTGTTCTTGACATGGGTTTTCTTGTTCTCGTGCTCGAACGGTGGGAACATGACTCAAGAACACTGTTCTCGGAACAGGATCACACACCACCTCCTCGTCAGGGTTTTACAGGAACACAGGGAAAAACTCGTGAGATTTTGATTTTTGAACAGCTACAAAAAGTAGAGAGAAGGCTTCCAAAGCCATAGACAATGAGAAGTTTTGCAAAATTAACATTAATTATTTTCCGTAACACAGAAATGAATGTTCCTGTTTATATAGAAAAGAATTCCGCCCATCCAAACATTAACTCTCGAATAACGTAGCCTACTTGGACGCCCCGATGTTGCATGTTGCTCGCCACTAACTACCAGCGATAACCGGTTGTTTGTTCCCAGCGTTCGAGTGGCAGACCCACGAACAACAAATCGAGCTGTTCGTGAACATACGGGAACAAGCTGCCCGAACTCAGGCATAGTGTCTAAGTCTACTCAATCATATCACACAGGAACAAAGACCTGTCCTTTGTGAGGGCGCTCCACGCATGTCCTCTATTTGTATTGTATGTTGGGTGTATATTTCTCATTCATTTGCACCTTATGCCTTGCAATCACACATTTGATGTCTCGTATAAAGTCGTATGACACTGTACATTGTGTATATGCTCCATATGTATGTGTGAATTTGTATAAAAATGGGCCTGAAACATGACGTGATAGTCTCATTTAAACATTTGCTCTCTGATGCTTCATTCATTAATGTGAAATTGTGAATTCATATGTTCAACTTTCAGCCAACGGGGAAAATGGAAGTGTGACCACTTTTTTTGTAATCTATTTTGGCATAATTCGGTTTATTTTACCGTTTTTTTAACTGTAATTCCGGTTGGCATTGTTATTTCAACTCTGTGCAAGCACATGAATTCAAACACATTTGAAATACTTTTCATGGTTTACAGCATCCTGTCACTGGTTTACTGCCAGCAAGCACCGTGCTCAAAGATGCCTGGGTACGAGACAACGTGTACAGTGTCATCTCGGTCTGGGGATTGGCACTGGCGTATAGGAAGCAGGCAGATCTGGATGAGGACAGAGCCAAGGCCTACGAGTTAGAGCAGGTAATAGCTGCATGTTGTGGCCTACATGGTTGTCATGATTCAAGACAGATCTACAGACCTAAGGCCAGTTTATACTTCAGTCAGATATGAAAACTAAGTGAAATGACACTTCAAAACATTTGTAGCAAAATTTGCCCAAGTTGGAATGTGTTCAACTTTTGCAAATTTGCAACGCAAATATTTGATCATGACGTCACCCAACGCAAATAATTGATCATGACATCACTATTCGCATTTGTATTTGCTTTTGCGCTGAGTATGAACCAGCCTTTAGTCCCCCAGTATTTGAAGTAATGGACCCTTTATGTCAGACAGTCAGATGACCTCAGATTTTATGCGACCACACAAGTTGTTCTCCTCAATTCAATTTTGCACACTGAGTATCACCTTCATCAAGACAGGTCGCTGTCAATACTGTTCTGTGACAGGCTAAGGTAGCATGTCTTACTCTATTGCAATTTGAATTTAGTTTGCTTATTTTCAAGAGAACAAGTCCAAAACTTTTTTTGGGGTGCTCATGAAAGGTTTTGTCGTCAAAACAGATTGTTGTTTTTGTTGAATTGAGGAACTGTTTCCCTGGAGGCAGGATGCTCTTTCTGCATTATAAGGCAATTTTCAGAAAAAAAAATTAGGACTCATCTCCACGGGGAGCAGGTTGAAGTAGGATATTCGTCGCTCGAGCTGCTCTGCATATTAAAATGAACCTAACTGCCCAGCCTGACTCCTCACACGCCATTCACGCATGTCTCCCCTAGCACGTAGTAAAACTCATGCGGGGCCTGCTGGTGAGCATGATGAAGCAGGTGGAGAAGGTTGAAGCCTTCAAGAAGACCCAGAGCCGCAAGGACTGCCTGCACGCCAAGTACGACATCCAGACGGGCGACACCTGCGTTGGGGACCACGAGTGGGGCCACCTGCAGATTGATGCAACGTCCCTGTACCTACTGATGCTGGCCCAGATGACTGCTTCAGGTAGGACCAACAAGGATGTGGGGATTAACCCTCCTATGCAACCATCCATTCCCGACAAAGTTGTCCACTCAATCAAACTCAATTGAGTAACTGTTTTTCAGGCCTACATAAAGCAGAACTGACTGGCTCTGTTCAAATAACTAGATACAACTGTTATTTGACTGTCAATGATTGATGAGCCAGCTTTGTCTGCCAGTTGCCTGCATTTGTCTGTTTGGGGAATCTGCCTGGTCACAGTACCAACCAGAATTCTGATTGGACTGTCAGTGACTAGCCTGTGTATAAAGACATGTAAGTGTACATGTAGCAGGTTAAAGTGAGTTGAACTGTTGACTGTCTGGATTGTTGCGACTGAACGACAGCAACTAATGGTGGCTTTAGATGTGTAGAAGTACAATTAAAACTCTGAATGGTCCTTGCTTATTTGCTTACTATGTTTGCACATTTTCTGACCAAAGTGTTTTCCTTTTGGAAATCTTCTTTGTTAACCTATAATACAGTTGTCACTGTCTTCATAATCTAACAGGCAAGTACTGTTTAGGTAAAAACTACATAATGAGTCAATTTGATTTAATGAACTGGCGCACAGGTAAGCGTACTTTGTACTCTCATGTGTAATACAGGGCGTCCGCACTAAAAGTATACGAAGATAAAAATTACTGTAAAACTACTTTATATACAGGAAAGAGAAATACATCTCTAGAAAGGGCAGAATGTCGTCTTTGCGTAATTTACGTGTGCGCTGAGATGTTCATATAGGACATGAGTTAATGCCGTTGGGTGATCAAGGTAATCATCACACTCAACATGGACAGCAAACATGGAATAACTTTCTCGGTTTCCTTTTTCACAGGACTGCAGATCATATTTTCTCTCGATGAAGTAGCCTTTATCCAGAATCTGGTCTTCTATATAGAGCATGCCTATCGGATACCTGTAAGTGTTCACAATGGGGCACCATCTAGAATGCCAGGCATATCCTGTTTCACTATTGACCCCACCCCATTAGTTATATTTTTCAAGTTCCAGGGATAACAGCCTTTTGAAAGGAACAAAATCTGTTTGATTTTGTTCTTGGACAGGATTATGGAATTTGGGAAAGAGGAGACAAGACAAACCATGGCTTCCCTGAACTGAACGCCAGCTCCATTGGAATGGCAAAGGTGAGCATGTTGCTGAGTGTTAAAGTTTGTAAATGTACAAATATATCCCACTGAAGTTAAATGTTCCAAGCACTTGATTTTTCTTAGACCTTTTTTTGCTCAGCTTTCTTTCCTCTGATTGCACATAAGCATAACAATTGAAATTCCCCCAGACTAAAAATGCTGTTGCCATACCTCGGGATTCGAGGTAAGCTTTTGCATGGCGACCACCATCTCTGGAATGGACTGGTTCCTTTGTGCCATTTTTATCCATTAAAAGCAGTGTATTGGTACAAGGCTTCTCTTGTGTAACTAAGCAAATGTTACCGAGTGGTTAAATTTCACCAGAGAGAGGGGTGGTGGATAACCCAAAATATTAAGGAAACAGTGATGCAGAGTAAAGAAATTTCAAACAAACCACCAATTTACGAAAATAGACTGCTGATTTAATTAAAATTGAAAATTTTCATGTACATTGAATTATTAATTCAGATTAATCCAAGTTACCTTAACCCTCATTAATGTTGGTGCAGTCAAAGGACGGTCAAATCCAATTTGGCCCAACCTGGCATATATTTTTGTTGGCTGGCCACCATGCACAAACTACCCAACCCTAACCACCTAACTGGCCAAGATTTATCAAACAGACAGCAGGCCAGTGGGAAGGCACTATAAAAATCATACAAATGGGTGGTTAAACACTGAAGATTTAGACCAGACACTTGACTGGCAAAAATGACTGCTCAAAATATTGCACCAGATGACATTTGCATAGGAGGGTTAAGCAAAAAAAACCTTAAGAAACCCCCAAAACACCCACAAAAGTAAACGACAGTACATATGATGATGGAACTGTCATGTGTCCACTTTCACCATACCATACTGCCGAGTTTCAAACTCAATACTTTTACAATATTGGGACTACACCCGAACTAGGCTGGATCACAACATAAGTTAGGAGCACTATCAATATCAATGTGTGAACTTCACATGGAGATGTGTATCCCACACTAATGCAATGCAGTGTGCAGCAAAGACACTAACAGGACATAGAAAAGTGCACCTCGCAAGACGAAAGGCAGAAAAGCAAAGCTAACCTGCAAGACGCACTATATATAGAGAAATGAGCCAAATAACTTGCCCCACCCCAACAGTGGAACTCTAAATATGCAATAGTTACATAACTTCTACAAACGCAACACCGCAACTTACAATTTGTACAAAGCAGCGCTGCATTCCTACAGAGCTAGACATTGTGATACATGGTGAGAAAGGGCGCACTTCAACTAATTATAAAGGCGCACTAAAAAAAAAGTGACATTAAACCTGGGACGGTTGACAATACTTTCCCCGAATCACATGACAAGGTATAGTAACAGTGTCTTTAGTGTGGAGAATTTAAATTATGTTCATATGAATTTAAAGAGCTTAGTGTACCAGATTTTATTCAAATGTAACTAGCAGCCTTTTTATGTGCACAAATCAATAAAACATTGAAGTTTTCTTCCCAGGGTGACATCACAGTTTTGCCCATGAATATAGAAATAGCATTAAAGACACCAATATAACCTTTATACCATCAAACCTAAATTTGTAACTGAGGTTGATAGAGACACAAAGGTGTATTTTCAAGGGCTGTACAGTGTTTATTTCACAAAATGGCATTATTTACACCCTTTGATTCTGTTTTTCTTCCTCCCACTGACAGGCAGCCATGGAGGCACTGAATGAACTAGACCTGTTTGGAGCCCGGGGAGGTCCGGCCTCTGTCATTCATGTCCAGTCCGACATGATTGCCAAATGCCAGGCAGTCCTGTACTCCATGCTCCCCAGGGAGTCTAACTCAAAGGTAGGTAGAGAAATCCCAGGACCCCTCCCAGGTCAAGTCGAGGGATCCAAGTCCTGGGGTTGTGCTTGTTTCATGTGGCCTTAACGGTTGTGAAAAGTTGAGGCCTTGCATCGCTTGCATAGCGGAGGCAAGCGAGGGTGCGGAAAGATCCTTTTACCATTCTCCACTGCCATTCAATTTCTTGACGAGTTCTTCACGACTCCAGGCACATTGCAGAAGAACTTGAATATGTCTGTACGTACATCTTGTGCTGGCAAGGTGAATAACAGCATTGATTGCTTCTCTCCATCTTCCAGAATTCTGACAGTGTTTGTTGATACATGCCACAATGCATTACCTTGTTTCAGGAGATAGACGCAGGTCTGCTCGGAATCATCGGCTTCCCTGCCTTTGCCGTCGACGACGAAGCCCTTGCCAACACGACCCGCCAGCAGATCATTGACAAGCTCCAAGGGAGATACGGATGCTGCAGGTTCCTGCGAGATGGGTACAAGACAGCCCTGGAGGTAACCCAAGCTAGCAAATCAGGCCTCATTCTGAAGGTTTTATCCTGAGGAAGAATTGCACCAGTCTTCCCTCTGACATAGTTGGTGTGGAGTCTGAAACATCCCAATTCATATTTGTGGGAATTTTATTGGGATAAATAAATTTATCGTCCTGCTAAATTTCTTCCTGCCTCTGTTTTTTCAACATTCCAGAAAATGTTAAGCAAGTATCACATCAAAAATTATAGCCCAGCCCTATGATGACCAGGGTTTCAAATCCAAACTAGCTTTGCACTGTGGTTTCTTCAGATGTGAACAGACTCATTTTTGAACTTTCCCTTTAACAGGACACCTTGAGATTCTTAGTTTTGCCAGAAAGTCAACTGTGACTTAGCATATAGAGTTTTATATTTCACAAATATGTTTGAAAAGTTCTTCTTGAGACATTGCTGACCTTTGAATGCCCTGATATGACATTTTGAACCATCAGGTCAATTGAAGGATTAAGTAGATATTTTCTTCCAGTGTAGGTCACTCAGCTCTCCCCAGTAACAAACTTGGTCATGCATTTTTTCACTTTCCCATAATTTGGTCACGTGACACACAGGATCCAACTATGTTCCTTGTTACACCTTCAGCAATATTGAATGAGAAATTTGTTTGAATACCAAGGATCCCAACCGACTGTACTACGATCCAGCTGAGCTGAAGGTCTTTGAGAACATCGAGTGTGAGTGGCCGTTGTTCTGGGCCTATCTCCTGATCGAGGGCGTATTCAAGGGGAACAAGGAGCAGGCGGACGAGTATGCCGAGGGCTTACGAGAGACCCTGGTGCTGCTCAGTGACTCCACCAAGGTGGTGCCTGAACTCTACTATGTGCCAAAGGACAAGGTCTGTATTGGTTCTTTGAGAACCGATTATGCTACCAGCCAGTTTTCTTATTGTAGTTATCTGCACAAGCTATGACCACAGGCAAGAAATTGTTTGATAAAGTAGTTTGTAACTATTTTGTTTGGCATATGACATAAAATATATTGGCTAATTTTCATCTGAATGTGTACAAATCTGTTATGCCTATGCATTTGTCCTGGGTATATGGAAGTAGGGAGTTTAATACTGAAAATGGAGTCCATTACCCACTGATATCTGAAAAGATATTTTGCACGTTCTTTTTGTATTTTGTACGTAATGTGAAATCAAATAGATACCAGATCTGGGCTGTCAGTTAGATATTGTCCTGTGCAGTTTTGTCGTTTCTTGTGAAGAGTCACGCTGCAACTACATTTGTAAAACAGGTGGCGCTGGAGTACAAGAACCCCCACAGTCAGGACCGGTTGCCCGGAGGGAAGATCCCTCACATCTGGGGCCAGTCCTTCTACATCCTGGGCCTGCTGCTCCAGGAGGGCTTTGTGGCTCCGGGAGAGGTGGACCCCCTCAACAGACGCATGTCCATGGAGCCCAAGCCAGACCTGGTCATACAGGGTATTAGTTCCCCTTAGTTTGCTATTTAGAGAGACATTGTCGCCTGCATTGTCACGTAATTTGATTGAGGTTGGTTCATGTTGAAGGGATGACAGCTGTTGGATAAAAGTGAAGGGTTGTACATGAAAGCCAACCCTAGCAGCTTGTCAATGTGAAAGGCAAAACTCGGTTAGCATGCTGTTTTCCAGTTGTTTTGTCCATTTTGTCTTATCAGCAGTTGGGATGATAAAAATTGAAGCGAAGTACAAACATGATTTTGGCAATTTCCAAATGTCACTTTGGCCACCTGTATCTACTTTTTTTCTCAAGCCCAGAACCATTTTCAAACGTACTCTTGGAATCAAGTGAAATCACTCAAAACTCTGGCTCAAAGCAATGAGCGGATCTATAGAAATGCGGCTACATTATAATCAATTCAGGACATCAGATTCATGAAACTTTGACCTGTGTGGCCAAAATCATAGGCAAAGTAAAAAGATGAACTTGATATGCACCTTGTTGCCAGCAAAAAAGCAACAGATCACTGTGTGCTTGTGCCCCCCCCCAAATTTACCAGACTAGTCTGCCTAGTCTGTCAGACTTGAGCTGTTGGAACTTCATAAATACTTTACTCTTGTGCCAGTTCTAGAACCAAAATTATCAGGGGGAATTTCGTAATTTCTCTATGTAGCCTTTATCGCCTTTATGAAGGATGAGGATTTTTTCCTTTTAAACACTCTTAGAAGGAAAAAAAATGAAGTACTCTCCCAAACCTCCTTGTTCTCTCCAAAGATTATGTGTTTGGGGGGGAGGCATGGCCATTGCTAGCCCTTTCCTGGATCCGCCAATGGTCACATGATTGAGAGTCAAACACAGATCTTTTACCACAGTATTTCTTTGATGAAAGTAATTTGTCATTGTAAAAAGAATTAAACCAGTCAGTTTTGCATTTAGCATGGAGTGCATTCTTAGAGACTTCACTGAAATGCAGGGTGACTTTTCAGATGTGATCTACAACTCATAAAAATTTGACCTGAGTCTTGCGTACTATTCCAATGGTCTTTCATTGTCTGCTGACTTGTCTCTTTCCTATTTCTGCAGTCTCCTTAGTGGCCGAGGACAAACTGATAAAAGAACTGATGAAGAAGCACAACTTTGACATTCAGACAATTGAGGAGGTCTCGCCAGTTCGTATCTATCCAGCACGTGTACTCACTCGCTTATGCAAGAGACTAGGTAACTGAATTAGAAACAGATGGATTTTCAACCCCAGACTGTGCCATTGTTATTAAAAGCTATCAAGCGCTAGCACATTGTTAAGTCATGTAGCCCTTGTGTATGGGTCATTCCATGAGGTGGGGCACAATTTGTGACGGGTCCTTGTTACATGGGTAACTTTTACCACCTGTCATGACCTGTAGAGGGGGTCATTTACTCTGTAAAGGTAGCACACCTCTGTGTTGAGCCTTGCAAGATGTATAATTTGGAATCCAACTGCAGGGAAATAGCTGTTCATTTTTACGGAACCCACATAACAATGGACACCGTCACAAATTGTGCCCCAACCTCATGGAATGACCCGTCAAAGTCAGTCGAAGGCTAAAGTGAGTCTAGAAGAAAGGCAGTATTCCTCACGGGAATGTTTTTGTATCAAGAGGAAATTAATGCAGGGTTAAAAATTGATTGATGCACAGTGAGTTTCTTTTTCTCCCAATTTAGGAGAGAACAAGAAATTGGGTCTCTCAGGGAAAGTGTCCAAGGAGAACGGTCTGCTGACCACCAGCAAACTCTACAACGTCCGGGGGGAGATCCTAGCATTTGTTCCCCAGGTGAGACCCCAGACCAAGGATGCAGGTGGGGTGTAGACTTGGGGGTTTGGATGGGGAATACAAGACCTCATACGTCCCTTGCCCCTCTGTGACCACAATGGTTCTCTGTTTTTTGAGTGTTGTGGCCATCCACACCATTGGAAACTCACTTCATTCAATTTTGACGTATGCTTTTAGCTGCTCGCGTCACGTGTAAAACGTACCGCACATCTTTTCTCTAAAAATGTTCTTACAGAAAAAACTTTTGAAAGCACTTATGGAGAAAGCCTGGTCTTAATAGGAAACCTATTACAAATGACACGACTAATATGAAAGAATTTTTAAAGGAAATTCTGTGATGCATTGTGAATATTCCGGTGTTGCACTTCACAGATTTGTACAAAATGGTGGATTCATGTCAAATAATCCATCATTTCTTTGGTCTAATTGCACAGTTCATGGATCAGCAACAGTTTTATTTAGCCCTTGATAACGACCTGCTATCGGATATCTGCAAGACAGACGTGGCTTACCTCCGTCACAACTGGAGGGAAATTGGACGGCCGACCATCACCTTCATCATCACACAGACCATGATGGGTGAGTAGTCAGGAAGGGGGGGGGGTTCAACCCACATAAGCGTGACTGGACAAATTTTAAGTTTACAGACATCCTTTGGTGCTGAAATTTGTAGGCGGTTCCATTCACAGTGTCCTCAGTCACTTGCGCCGCTCTGATTACACATGGAAGTCGTTGTGCAGATTTAAGAGTTTCAATCAGCTCCCATAACCAGATAAATTTCAGCCAGTTAGAGAGTGGGTCACTTACTGTCCTCAAGAAGACACCAACTTGGTCCAGCCTGTCCAAGCTGGTCTCTGCTGAGTCCACAAGTCAAGTGATGAGTAACATTCCGAAAGGGGCTCGGTGCTAAATTTATCAACCTTGTGCTGATTGGGTCACATATTGGTCTCTGTCATATGCCCTCACTTCCTGCAGATTGCCATGTCCATCTGCAGTTAGACTTCAAATTTTCATCACATGCATTGGTTGCTCCATATTTCAAAGACATTTGAATCAACATGCATGCACGTGTACAGCATTTGCACACACACCTGATGGCATTCAATACGCAAGTGTAATTTTTGCTATGAAGATGGGGTCCAGTGAGAGAGATCTTTTAGTTGAGAGGTTCAGGGATTTTTTTCTTGCAGTATCAACAT